>JANTPZ010101413.1:0-20864 GCA_025593235.1 Vachellia pachyceras
AAAAAAAAAACCTAATGGAGTGTTATCTGTTATTAAGATGCCAGAAAACTACAAATAATTTATTCGGGGCAGTCTGAATGTCATTATCAGGATTGATGGAATAATGGAGCTATTACGGTACTATTGATTATCGTTCAAATTAAATGGCGGAGAGCAAGATTCCTCTGTAAAATATACGAGACTCCTTTAAATCATCCGATGCTTGTCCTTAACATCTCATTTAGAAATCCTTTTGATAATAACATTTACGGATTACGAGGTAAAATTTAAATTTTGGAAGATAGATTCAGAGAATAGCTTTTACGGATTCTAAAATTTTAAAACTTGGGTTTTAAATAATTGTGTTTGAAAGGTTGTTGATTTTTACGGAGTTCGAGACAAAAAGATAGGTAGAAAAAATGAAAGAGAAAGAAAGAAAAATAGGAACGAGAAAAATTATTGGTAGAAAAGGTGTGATTTGACAAGAAAATAACTTTTTAAAACCTAGATTTCAAACCGATGTTTTGTATCCAAAATGTCTTTTTTAAAAAATTTGAGTACTTGAACAAGACATAGGTTTTAAGGTAAAACCTAAATTTTAAAACAAAACATGAGTTTTAGGCTGATTATCGTTCAAATTAAATGGCGGGGAGCAAGATTCCTTTGTAAAATATATGAGACTCCTTTAAATCATCCAATGCTCGTCGTATTAAATATGATGATCAGACTGCTTTAATTATTTTCGGATGGAGAAAATGAATAAAATCATCTAATAATTACATGCATTTTAAAAGATAATGATTTGTATAAAGACACTCTGTGCATTAAATTCTATTTCAGCTCTCTACCTCTGTCTTGAATTTGCAATGACATGGATCAATATTTATAAATTATAATTACCTAAATCAATATTGATAATTCAAAACCGATATATAATTTGATTTATAATACTGGAAGAGTCGGCTCATCGTATAGTGGTTTGCCAGCTAAGCCTTAAAACTAGCCATAATCAAAGTAGGTTTTTCCCCTTAGGTCTTATATGCAACCTCTTGACTAAACCCTGCAACCAGAATCAGATAATTAAAGTGTGTTTGTGTGTAGAAACTTGCATTGTCTTTTATATTTCTAAAAAGAATCGCTGAGATGTGGAGTTTCGATCAAGGTTGGCAACAAAAACACATCACCATATACATATACCTTTTTAAGCCTGTTTAAAAATGCAGTAAAGAAGTACTTTTATGTAAGTTGACGAAAATATATAAATGAGATTGTATCATTTCACACTGATAAACATGCGTTTGAACCCTACAAACATTGAGCCAAACATGCACTTAATTCCACGTGTAGAAATCAGGACATATTTTAATTTTGATCTCTCCGCTTAGGGGTGCCCGTAACCCGGCTTAAAATGCCTGTTTAAACCCGTCTGGATAGGTAGGTGCTCTCACAGGGCAGGGCACGGGTTCAACCACGGGGTACCCGTACCCGCTCGTGATAATAACAGCCTATTAAATTAAAAAAAAGGCTTCGATCCCATCACCCAGCCCAAAGCCCCACACAGCCAAACCCATTAGCAGCCCATTAAATTAAAAAAAAAATAGAGCCTTCACTCCCTTCAATTTTACACCCAACCCAAAGTCCCAAACAGCCAAACCCATTACCCAATTAGGCAATCACGCACACGTTCTTCAACCAGCGGTCCAACGCACTCCATTGCCCTCTCTCACCGTCTTGCGTTGCCGTCGCCTCTCCCTCTCCGTCGCACTTTGTCTCTCCGTCGCCTCACCTCGAAGGCTCGATTGCTGCTCCAACCTCCACCATCGAAGGCTTGATTGCAGCGACCAACTCAACTCTACCTCCAACCTCCAGTCTCCGTCCCCCCAAATCACCTCTATCCAATCCAGAACCATAAAATCATCTCAAACTAGTATCACAATTCACAATAAAGCCAAGAAAATGCTTAATCATCAAACAAAGCTCCATTAATAGAGGTTCAGAGCCCTAAAATCATAACCACCCGCCGCCAAGAAACCTCCATCAATGGAGATTCAGATCCCTAAAAAGAAGAAAGGGGAAATTCCTATTCCTATTCAAAATGGGTTTTCCCCTTAACGGGCGGGACAGAGGTTACCCCACGGGGCAGATCCGCCAACCCGTTGCTCCCCCTATCTTCGCTATTAAATAGCTAGTGTTGGTTTTGACACCCGGGTTTATATATCAAATCCTCATGAAATGATCGGAACCATGACAACCATGTTGTAAAATTGTATTAATTGATCAGAATTCAATCAAACTATAATCATCATCAACAACAATATTAACCCTTACATAACTCCATTGCATCTAAAATGCAAGGCACACTCTCTGTAAAAGTAACTTACTGGCCTATAATATAATTCACTCTTTGAGCTTTTGGAAATCCGTTTGAGAGTAGCTTTTACAGAGTTCCAGATAAAACCTAGGTTTTAGAGAAAGATTTTAGGAGAATAGCTTTTACGGATTCCAAGCCGAAAACTAGATTTTGAAAGGTGATTGTGTTTGGAAAGTTATTGGCTTTTACAGAGTTCAAGGTAAAAAGTAAGCAGTATAGAGAGAGAGAAAGCGAATATAAAATTTATTATGAGAGAGTGTGCAATCTGATAATATTTTTTTTAAAACTTCGATTTTAAATCTAGATTTTATCTCCAAAATAACTTTTGTAAAAATGCGATGTTTAAATAAAAATTAGGGTTTTTCACAAAATTTATGTTTCCCACCTTAAAGCCAAACAGGCCTTCAATTTGTATTGTGCTTTTTATATGGGATAGGACGAAGTGAAAAGCGTCGGGATTAATTGCTTTTGGCCTGGGGTGTTGCGTGCTTTGTTGTTAGTGCTATTCTATAACAAAACATTCTTTCTCACATACCTTGTACTCTATACAAACAACAATTCTGTTTTATTTAAAATTGAATGTACTTTTTCCTTTTACCCATAGTCAATCATATGTCTAGCTCTCTCTTATCATTTTTTCGCTCATTTTCTCTCGTCTATTTTTCCATTCATTCTCTCTCAATTTTACAATCATTATTTTTATAAATAAAGTTATGGTTAAACAATTAAATCTAGTACACATTTGTTGTTCTGAATCAAATATGACCGCAAATTCATTTTATATAATCTAAATAATTGTTACTTATAAAAAGAATCAAAGATAATACAATTCACAGTATCTATACTTATGTTCTAAGTTCATACATACATATGTAAGTTTATATACTACCAAGTATTAAATTCGGATACCCTAATTACATTTGCTAGCTGGACTAATGTATAGAGGGCAATGTCCTTTGGGGGACATCCGACACAGAGAGAATTGGATGAATGGTCTAAACAAAGGTTTGTTTAGATGCTATTTTGAAAATAACTTTTACAGATTCCGAGGTAAAATCTAGGTCTTGGAGAATATATTTTGAAAAATAACTTTTACAGATTTCGAGGCAAAGCCTAGGCTTTGAAAAGTGATTTATGTTTGGGAAGTTATGAGCTTTTACGGATTTTGAGGTAAAAAAGTTGGTAGGAAAAAGGAAAGAAAAATAATGAAAAGTAAAAAATATGAGAAAGAAGAAAGAAAAAGTATAAGAAATGAAAGAGAGAGAGAGAAAGTAGGAAAGAGGAAAGAAAAAGAAGGAAAAAAAAGTAGGAAAGAGAAAAGAGAAAAAGCTAGAAAAAAGAGAAAAAAGTAGGGAAGAGAAAATCTAAGTTTCAAACTGAGGTTTTGTAACTAAAACAGCCTTTTTCAAATTTTTTTGTGTTTGGATTAAGTTTTAGGGTAAAACCTAGGTTTTGAAACCAAACCTAAATTTTAGGTAGAGGAGGCAAACATGCCATAACTCTTTTTTTGTATAAACCATCCGTTATCCTGGGGTATCCTGGGTTCATTGCCTGCCCCAGACTAATCCGAACCCCCGCAAGGAGACCTTACGGTGGTAGCAAGGTACCGATGAGACAACCTCTTTGAGGTTGGGTTAATTATCTCGGTTGTCACTCCCCAGGGTACGAACCCTCACTCTAAAGAATGCTAGTAATAACCCTTACTAATTTTACCAAACGCCCATTGGTATGCCCTAACTCTTTTAAAAAGAAGAACCTGATCGACTCTGAAGTTGGAAACAATAAGCCAGTAAAACACAGTTTTATCTGGGCTTTGAACTTGGCACTATCCATCATATTTTTATATTATCTGGGCCTTCCGTGAAAAAAGATCCAAACATCCTGGATTCCTTATTCAACCAAAGGTCCATTTGGCATTACATTATTTAATTTCTCAGATTAAAATTTTCTTTTCGAAAAGCCAGCTTTGCCTTTAGGCCAACGGCTGGATATAAACAGCCAATATTACGTTAGTGATATTGGCTATGAATCTTCGGCAAAAAAAGATATTGGCTATGAATCGGATACAATTAGCTGGCCCTGATTTTACCCGATTATGTTAATTAATCCCAGACAGCCAATATTTAATTAGCCATAATCAGCGGATCTCGTATCAAGCACATGCTCATCAGTGGACTTCCCCCCCCCAACACGTGCTGAAAAGTAATTAATGACCCCATAACCTAATTAACAAAAGTTAAAAGTTGGCTTCTCTATCTAATTAACGATAAACACCCACTGGGCCAATTTTATAATTTAATTTATATATCGTCCAAAGAACAAAATTGATATTGCACCAATCCATTTTGGTCAGATTTGTGTGGACATTTCCCATGGAAATAAAGCTATATATAATAGAAGGGCTTTCATATTCTCAATCATGCACTTCTTTTCCACCGGACGTTGGCACACATGTATATATGTTATTGGATTAACATGTGTTGGAGTAGAGAAGGGAGCAGTATAATAATGGAGCGTAGCACTTGGAATAAGTTGATAGAAGAAGAAAGGATGGGGACATGAATGCGACTTGTTCCCAATTGTAATTGTTTCGAAGAACGATGTTTTTGTAGTTATACTACCAAATCTCAACATCAAGTACTGTTGAAAGTTCAAACTTTTCTGCTAATCAACAACGAATTACAATTTCCACGCCTTCACTTGTGCCAACGCTGTCACTTTTCTGTCTCCCTCCCTCTCCTCCCCTCTCATCTCTCTCCCTCTATTATATATATATATATATATCTGTGTGTGTGTGTGTGTGTTTCTATCAGCATACTACTTCCCATGGAGCTCACTGTTAACAAAAGATTCTGGATGGATTAATATCATTGTTCATCCTGGAAAGTTGCTTAGTTTGGTAAGCAGAATTCATTTCGATGAATATGGATATGGAAATAGATACGGATGTGGACGTGGAAATGGAAATGGAAATGAGGTTTAAAAGTATGTTTGGTATGTCATGGAAATAATGTATAATTTTTAGATGAAAAGACCTAAAAGCCCTTTTAAATTAAAATTTTTTTAACTTTTAAAACTATCTAAATCAAATTAAAAATTTTTTTAAAAATTTTTTAAATAGAATTATCTCCATGGATTTATAAATCCAAACTTTTGAAATGGAATTGTAAATCTATGGTTTTGGTGGAATTGGCTTCCATGTGGAAGCCAATTCCATGGTACCAAACATGCATGGATATGGAAATCAATTCCATTTCCATATACATGCCTTCAAATTCCATGGTACCAAACGTGACCTTCGGAATCTTGATTTTAGCCATTATATTTTGCAAGGGCTCAATTATTATAATTCTAATAAGTTTTAGTTCCGATCATCATATTTAACGGCCTTAATTTAGATCAAATTTTTATAAAACTGTAAGGTCTATAAACCATAATTTAAAAATACAAGCACTTCATTAAAAAATTTACAGTGACAAAAATCAAATTCCAAAAAAATTGTAAGGAAATTTCACAACAACACAGGGAAACTACACATATTTAAGCTTTATGACAGTATACGAGGGCAGATACATGGATCAACAAAACCATATAGCTAATTAAGATTAATTCAGGTTTAATGCTGTATTACATGTAAAGTCAAAATTAATTAGTGGTATCAATATTATTGCTTTCTGAATCATTTGATTTCAATCGCGTTGTTCAGATTTGAAAAGCAAAGGACGAAAAGGACGCTGCAATCATAAAATTATATGCTGATGCATGCTCGTGATCAATCTTAAGCCACTTCCATGTGCTCAAAATGAAGGAAATCTATAAACAAAAACGGCATGCGATGTTTCATCATATCATGAAGGATCTTTGCTTCTTTTTTCTGTTTCTTACGATCTCCATTAACCGAACCATAGAGCCAGTTCCGTTCCTCCAACAATTACATTGCAGTCACTTTTACAGCTCGAGCAATATCTGCACATGACATCAAAAGGCCTAATAGCTTAAGTGTGATCGCCTTATAAGGAAAAATCACGTCTGCTTCATCAACTGGTAGCCAAATAATGCCCACTGTATATATCTGTATCCTTTACTGGAATGTAGAGCAAAGCTAGCGATTGACCTGTTCAATGCTTATCTGATTACATTTACCTAGCTGGCTACGTGATATGATTCATACACACACACACACACTCTTAATTTAGAAACGAAACTTTTTTATTCAGCCAAGGGAAGTGATTTCAAGTCGTTCAAAATTTGTCACAGGTAAAGATGTATTCAGCCATCAGACCACGAACGTGACGATGAGCTTTAGGTCATTGTTTGTTTCTTTTCCTTTTGTTCAATATTGGACTGGAAAACCAACCTCTTTCTGAAAATTTGTCTTGCCCCACAAATTACAGATTATACGTATATATATACATTTTGTTGTGTTCTCCTTTACGTTGTTTTAATTTTCATGGAATCGATGACAGAGGAGAAACGAAAGACGTATTTTTGGAAAGTTAAGAATCATTTGAAAATATGTATGAATTCAAATTTTATAGGAAGAGGAGGGCCGAGTTTACTATTTGAAGATATGAATTCGCGTCTAGGATACCTTGACGATTCCTAAACAGAATATTTTCTTTTTTATATATACAAAGGAAAAGCAGTGGGGAAAAAAGACAGAAAAATCTGAAATCTGCCTATCAACAACACAAACAAAAAGTTAGAAATGTGGAATTTCATGGGACTTTCCTTGACATTGACAAGAGATGCTGAGGGAATATATTAAAGTAACTATTCCTATCCTCAGAGGCGATTGATTTATTCCATATCCTTTTGGTGCCATGTTATCTTTTTGCAAGCTCATTCGAATTCTTGTTATTATTTGAGAGGTTTAATTTTTTTTCTAAACATAATTATTCTCTTACTGGATTCAAATCATAATTCATCATATCATGAAATATTAGCCCCTTTCGCATTGTCCCAAACCCGTTTGGTTATTACAGAAGAGAATTGATAAATATAAAGCATTAAGCTAAAAGTGAGGGGTCGTTATGTGTTGGGAAAAAATTGGTAGGCTGATCAAAATCACTTATCAAAACAGTAAGCTGAAAATGTATTTTCTTTCAACAGTCTCTCAATTATATTTAGATTAAAGTTTTCACAGTTATTTCATGCGGTTGAACCAAAATTTCCTTTAATTTGTTCCGTTTTTATTGTTTGAAGTGGCGGAGTCAGGACCTCAGAGCAGTGAGGTCAACTTTTTTATTTTCAAGTAAATGACAATAAGCTTGCTAGTATAGTTAATTTGAGTGGGTTCAAATTTTAAATATCAGTTGATACATAATAAAAATCTAATCGTTATTTACATAAAAAAAATTTTTCAGTAGTCTTGATTAATACGTGGCTCTGCCACTATTGAACAATGAAGAAGACTGGGTGGCTATTGCATACAAAAGCGTCGGTGTGGCCCCTCGCCTCTCTATATATTTTCTTAACCTTTATGTCCACGAACCTTATCCCCATCATCTCAATTGATTCCCTCGAAAGGCTCTCCTTGTCCCACGCTCAATGCCTTGTCAGAATTCCCTCCCAACCATACGAAACCAATCTTCTTGTTCTCAAAATTCTCTTCTAAATTCTACCTTTCATTTTACAAATTAGTTTTAGGCAATATAACTCGGAAACTTTGGGCTGCAATAAACCCGGATGACCCGCTCGTCCAACCCGGTCTTGATCCTACCCGAGACTTTATTGCACATTCGCATGTAAGAACTTCGAATGACCTATGATGACATATTGACATCTATTCTTTGAGAGAGGTTAGGGTATGTAAGAGGAAAATGATATGGAGTAGAACCTTCAAAAGAGCTCACCCTCAATCTAGAGATACTTTAGTTGTAGTGGATGTACGTAACAAGTTACATGAAGAGTTTGGTAGAAAATTCCAAGAGGTGAGAAAAAAGATGGATGCAGAGCGTGCAAAGATGGTAGAAGACGTGCACAATTTGAGCAAATGATAGAACAAATGCAGCAAAGAAATGCAGGCTCAATTAATTGCTTTAGTGTAGCACGTGTAATCTTAAAATGTACTTACCAGTTACCATAAAACTATTTTTAACCTTTAAAAGATTTATATATTTTAGCAACTCTAAAGAATCATGTGAACATAATTAATGAATATACGATATATCAATTTTCAAACACTACACATTCCAAATCTTAATTTAACCAATTTGATTTTTTTTATAACAAAAAAAAACCAATTTTTTAAAAAAAATTATTTAATTTTCAACGACGACGACTAAAATGTCATGAGTTATACATGCTTGTATCGGTGACAACTTTGGTTGCCACCTATACATGCCTTTAGTCCTATTCATGTATTCAGCATCAACTCATGGGTTGTGGTCTATGCATATGCCTAGCTTTCAATGACGACTCACATGTCACCGTTGATTTTTAACTTTTAGCGGTGACCTCAAATTGTCACTAGCAAAAGTTCCGACGACGTTCACTTTAGTGACTACCTGACCGTGACATTTTAATTTGTTGCCATTGAAGACCCTTTGGCGATGACTTTTATCACCGCTAGAAGTCTTTATTTTATTTCTGGCTCACATTGAAAATCAATTTACATCAACTGGATTCAAAAGAGGAAGGGTTGGGTCCCTCCATGTAAAATTTAAGATGATGAATTCTTTGGGGACAATGATATTACATGTAGTTTATTGGAGACTGTTTTGGCCAGACAAGAAATTAATAGTTTATTGGAGACAAGTTACTCATATATAGATAGGATTAAAAGTTATATAATTAGATGGAATTGATGTGATCTGAGATTAGAATTGAAGAGATTCCGCTATCATCCTAGCAACATTACCAGCAGGAGGAAGCAGAAGTAAACCCGGGCATCACCTACAAATTAAACTGAAATTAAGTGTATTAACTTGTAATACAGACAATTTGCCTTTCACTGAATTGATGAGAATGTGAATTATAATTATCGCCAAACCTGAAAAGCCACTTGGACATGCTTTTCTAACAAAAAAATAAAAAAGAAAATATTTTAATTAAATTGTTGAAATACTATCGGTAAAATTATTAAATGAAGATGCAAGACACGTCTAACTTTAGAAAAATACCATTTAGCTAGCGATATAAAAATTCGTCGCTAAATGACTATTTTCCGTCATTAAATAGAAATTTTTTGAATGAAAATAATCAATTTCCATCGTTAAATTGCATTTTTCTAATAGTATAATTATGCAATTAATGCATCTATATATATCTACTATCATGAGCATTAATTCCTTTTGTAGATATGCTTTTCATTAATACATGATCGCTCAAGTTTCATATGTCACTCATTGACGCATCATTGTATCTCACTTCAAATAAATCAAAGTCCACTGTTTTGAAACTTTCAAGCTGTGAATGGATGGAGTGTGAGGTTTCAGTTTCATACATCACTTCTTTGAGTGCAAGTTATGACGAAAGTTGGTGTACGCATTATAATAATAATTAAACACACAAACACACATCAAGCATTTATTATATTACGTTTAGGAAACTGCACAGCAATTAACATAAACAAACAAGCCTTTCTGCATATTAATATGTAGTAATAAACAATACTATTATAATATAATATTAATTAATCTTCTTGGATTACCAATCGTGGCGATTCTTAAGCCTTAGACAACGTTCTCGAGGTGCTTACTAAATACATCACACATAAGTGAAGTCAAAATCATATAAACCTAACCTTGCTTGATTTTTTTTTGTTTTTTTAAAACTGGGAAGCGCCTCTTAGTTACGTGCCCCACCATGTCACACAAAAGAAATAAAGAGAAATCGACCCTCTCAATTTTTCCACAAGAAAAAGTTGATGGCATGCCTTTTAAAATAAACCCCATGAGCAGGGGTAAAATGGTAATCCAGTTGATTTATAAGTATGGCTCCAGCTCACACCCCAACACACACACACACTCACAAGAGAGTCCCATCAAACGACACTGATCATCTAAAGTGATCGATCCATATCGAACATGTTTAGCCCATCCCATCTCAAAACTCTTCACGCTCTTCAAGCTTCCTATATTCTGAAATCATCTTCGTCTTCAAGCTTAAGCTCCATGAAGCTGAAAAGCCTCATCCACACCCTCATAGTCTCTCGCATGTGCCGAATCATTCGTGCGCTGTCTAAAGTCAAAACCATTATCGTTGAGATTCTCAGGGACAACAGCCACAACCAGTCCATCCGCAAAAGGCATTACACCAGCAGGAACAAGAAGATCATCCTCGGATCCTTTAGGCTTCACTACAACTGGTGTTCCTCTAAATCTTCCCATGTCTTGCCAGTCCCCACGCATATTTTCCAAGAGTTGTCTTCTTCAGCAGCCACGAATAACTCGTACTATGATTCCTCCTGGAATGTTTCATCATGCGAGCAACAAGTACAAGGTGAGGAATGTCCTGATTCGCAGCTGGCAGGTTATCTTCAGTGGCTGGAAGACATGGGAGAAGAGGAGTCGTCGAAGAAGCAGGAGAAAATTAACGAGATTGACATGCTAGCAGAAATGTTCATCGCGAATTGCCACGAGAAGTTTAAGTTGGAGAAGCAGGAATCTGATAGGAGGTTTCAAGAAATGTTGGCCAGGAGCATGTAAAATGACAAAGAATATGGTGATGATGATGTGCTTGTTTATCCATATCGTATACTGAGGGCTTTTTTGAATTAATTAATTACCGTCATATTTCCTGTTTTCCTCTTTCTTTGCTGTAACTTTTCAAAAAGAAAGAACTGAAGATATGGTGGCTGATGAATTATTGGAATTAACGTGGATTCTTCTTTTGACATACGAGGCATCTTCTCAATTGAAGTCTGATCACAAGTTTCGTCGTTTCGTTTCTTCTATCCTCCTTAACCAAACCTTCTCTATAATTATATACTTGCCACTTAATACGAATAGGTTGTGGATATCTCAAACAAAGGAAAAGAGAGAATAGTAATTTGATTATATTTATTATTGCGTTCGACCGAATTGACATAATTAACAGTAATATGGTTTGTGTTCATGGACAATTATTTAGTTCAATGCCGTACCCGTACCACTTCAAACGCCGCTGTCCTGGTCTCCGGACAGTACCACAATTAGTGGGGAAAAATCATTATCCATTGTTAACACGTTAAATATACATACCCGTTTGTTAACACGGTAGATAAGTACTTTACGTAAGTTGAGATAAATATATGGATGATATTATCTCGTTTTACAGAAAAATACTGATAAATATGCGTTTGACTTTTAAAAATGTTATTTTAAACAAACCTATAATACGGTGCCATTGTCCTTGTTTGCTAGCGTTTGTGTGATATGTGTCATGCATATATGTACATAATTAATTGGATATGTTTCGCTTTTTTAACATTGATTAATAATTTGCAGCCCCATGGAGCTTTAGACCGGATCTCTTGCCTAGTGTTTGCAAAATCTCAAGTACTAAACAGGCTATACACGATTTTAATTTGCGTAACTCTCTGTAATGAAGCTAAGTTTGGTCTGATTTTATAGTCTTCGTTTTTATTCGACCGTCTAGTGCCTTAGCTCACCTACTCCAACCCACCTTAAGTCTTTCTATTGACTTTTGGCACCAAGATCATTGTTACCTGTTCACATACGTTATCTTTTCTACACTTGAGTATAGATCGGTGATATATATTTATATTCACAGCTTTAATGGAGAATTGTAATATAAAAGTTCGCCCGGAAAGCTTAAAAGAATAATAAATTATTAAGAAGGTGGCCTGTGTAGCTAAAAATGCTTTCGTGGGCAAATAAAAAAAAAGCTAAAAATGCTTTCTATACATACCGCTCTTTGTGGAAGGTTCACTAACAGAAAGGACTATTTATTGTATTGGGCTCTTAAACAAGAATCTTAATCTCGACACTGACTCAGATAATAATAATTATAATATTAAATTCCGGGTTCCCGGTTAGATGGGTAACTCCATGCATGGATTAAGCCACGCATTCTCAATCAAATCACGCTAGGACAGGACAGCTAGACAGGGGGCTTTGATTTGGAAGGTGGCATATATAAAGTGATAGATCCAATATATGTATTTTCTTTCTCAGATAACCCAAAGTCCCAGACATGGGTAAACTAAAAATATAAGAATCAATCTCGTCGTTACTCCAATATTTAAATGGTTTTTCAATATGTGCATATGGGCTCGTCTGTTGGCACGAAGAATAAAGAGGATAGTGTGAAGCTTCTAAGAAGAGAACTAACAAAGCCAGGCGGTTCAAATGATTAATATAATATCTCCCCTACGTTGCGCACATATATATATATATATGATTTTACTGGGTCTCATGATCATATCATTCTTATGTATTAACCCTCATCGGTTCTCTTATATATTAACCTGATCACATGTAGATGACAAAAGCATAGAGTCGCTAATGTATTACTTTGATGTGGTTATATGTAATATGAAAGCAAAATGTTGACCGGTTTCTTTCCAAATTCAGATATCAAGTTAGTTTAAAATTACCAGAGCAGATCAGCTGGGAAAGGGCCAAGGGGTAACATTTGCTGCTTTTTCACGGTACTAAACCTAACCTGACGACCAAAATAGATGCTTTATTTAGGTTCTGCACACACCATCTGTCAACTTGCTTCTAATGGTTTTAGCAAATGGGTTCTGAATAATGAGGCTGAAATTGTTTTTACCTGGTAAAATAAGTGTGAAAGTTCTTGCTTTTCTTTTCCTAGAGTAGCGTCTCCGGGATTTGAGATTAATTAGGCCTAATCTCTAATAATTACTGATCCTAAAACTATGGAGGGGACTAGAAGTCTAGGGATAACCATTGGTCAATGAGTAGGCGTTTTGGAGCAATTAATGTTCTTGGATCTTGCACTCTCTCAGGAAAGCAATGGAAGTAGACAAAAGAAGAGACAAATAGGTGTCTGGTTCGGCCATGTGGTGTATTAATTAAGAATTCGCATAATCAAACACGCCGAAATGACGCAACTAATCAATAACCAGGGTATTATATATCAGATTTCGGTCAGAAAAAGGGTATTATATATCAGATAATATTAATTACTGCGTAAATCCTGTTTTATTTGGATGTTTCAAAAAGAGTAACGTTGCTATGTGATATTGTCTTGATACGATGATCTGATCCGTAAGTGTTGAAGACCAGTCAAGTGTGCTGCTTTATACTGTGGAATGGGGATCGTTATACAGTGAAAGAATGAAGGCATCAACTTTGATGCCCTCTTTTTCCCCCTTTATTACAAAACTTCTTTAGCTGCTTTATTTATTTTGAGAAGAAGCAGGGAGCTTTTAGAAGAGGAGTAGAGGGGCTAGATTAGGTTCCTTTGGTCTGCATGTTTCCTGATGAATGGATTGGCTTTAAACATACATGTGTAAAAGTGAATGCTTGATTAAAACCTCTTGGAATTTTTTTTTTTTGAATTTATTCTTGTGTGTACAGAGACGGAGGAGCTAGGTGAAGTTTCTTGTGTTCAGGTATCAGTACTTGAAAAATCTAAAGGTGAGTTGTTGGACCACTTGCCACAGAATAGATCTACACCTGGTCAGGCTAGACAGTCTTTTCAGGTGATAATGTCCCCTAAATGTATGCTTTGTACGCATAACACAGTATCAGTATATGGTTGTTCCAAGACAAAGCCCTCACCTAAAAAAACTGGCATGTTTACAACGTATGTGTCTTAAATTTAAATTAATCATATAAATATATTTAGAATATTTATTTAGTGAATCGGTATTTAGTTTGTGTGTTGATGTGAGTATCCAACAATGATTTTAGAAAACTGTCATGAACTTGGAGGGAGAAGGGGGCAAAATCACCAAATGCAGAGGGCAATCGGATCTGTATACAAAACCCACTTCATCAGTTCATATCAGTGACAGTAAATTAGTATTAACTAGATAAATTACTAATCTTTTATTAGAGGCGTATTCTCATTTTTAACATTAAAATATTTATTCTTGCGGATTATTTATTTATATTCGGAGTATTTTCAATGAAGAGGTGGGGGAAAGAGAATGAACTGAATGGGCTCTAAAATCTGAGGAGCAACGCAGAGAGCTTTATAGGATAAGGCAGCATTGCTTTTTGGGCTTTGTTGCATCTTTCAAACTCCTCTGGAAGAGCCCTTGTCCATCTATGATTGCCCATTGGCCCCATTTCCAAGAAACCGTTCAAACAACCGGGCCAAGTGTTAATGTTGGAATATCATTATAATTGACTCATAATTTGCAGGATTATGAGTTTAAATCCTGTTATGGATGTGAATGCCTTATTGATGGGTGATATAGAAATATCTCCTGAGCATTCTAAATTCGGAGACATGCTCTATCCCTCGTGAACTTTTAAAACCCAACTCATATAAATTCTAATAAATGTTTACATTTAAAGTAGCTGGCTTCTTTGAAACTACCCATGATTCTTACGTAGATTTTACTGTCACTTCCCTTGTTATGTTGTATTATACGCTAAATGAAATGATCACATAATCCAGAGAAAAACCTTTGTCATGATTAGTCAAATGTTATTTGGAGGACAAGAGGATGAGGAAGAGGGTGGGAAAGGTTAAAGTATGAATCCGTGCTGCAATAATAATGTTACAGATTTTGTTAATTGGCTGGAAAGCTAAAATTCATAGCTACCTAAAAGGTATGTATGTAACTATTATACCTTCAAGCATCGCACTGCCATACAACCAAACATGCACTCCTTCACTTTCCACCTGTTTCTTTTGACCCACCCTCATCACCTTCCCCCATCAATCATCATTCACTACTTTTATTAATCGTAAATGCAACAGATAAGATGCGCAGATTAGAAAACAAGAGTTAAGAACATTGTTTCTTTATCGAAACTCAGCTTCCTCATATAAGTTCCAGATTAATTATCACATCGCTCCGCTAACTCTAGCGCCTATTTACAATTCCTGCAATATTCTGCTCTTGCACATTCCTCCTAATTAAAACACTCCATGGTTAATCCTCAACACACGGAGAAGAAAGTCTCAAGAATCTGTCATACAATACGGTGTATAATCAAAGAACCAAGAACAAAAAGAAAAAAAAAAAAGAAGAAACCAAAACTGGATCAAGCGAAATTAAAAAACAAACAAAAAATGAGATTGCTCGGTGATCAGATCCCAGCTGGGAAAAAATCCAATTCTACTTGTTCTGGGTAGGATTTGGGATGCTTTGTGGTGCTTTCCTCAAACTGGTATCCACGGCTTTCTTGAGCTGTTTCTTGCTTCCGCTTATACTTGTTGACACAAAAGCCAGAGACGACGATAATAACTTCCTCGACAGACCCGTGCCTCCTGAGGATCTCTGCTCATGGTGAATACGAAACGGAGAGAAGAAAAGAAAGTGAACCAGAATCAAGGCCAACACAAGACCCCAAACTCTGTAGCTCATGATCTTCATCGCAACAGTCTCAGTAAGAAAGGGTGGTAAGGCGCTGATGAGAATTGATAATGCTAGGAGTTACTTGGTGAGGTTTTATATGAAGTGGCAGGTACGAGCATGGCCTTCTCCACGTGGTTTGCCCCTTAGTTGTATTATGTATCAAGGTACGGTCTCAGCCTGGGCCCATGCTTTTCAGCACACCATCATTATTTCAACTTTTCAAGTGAATGTTCCAGTCTTAAAACAGTCATGTATACATCTCTGTATACACACATCTATTGTTTACTAGGTTGAAACCTGGAAGCAAGCAGGTGATCATGTGACGCATAATTGACTAATGCTGTTCACAGCTATGTAATCAAGTCGCTTTATTTGGAAGATTTAATCTCAGCCCAGTTTTGTTTTCTTCCCATATTCGCGTCTGTGTGCTCAAGATTCTTATTGTTTTAATTCCCCAAGGTTGGAAGACGTGATGGAAGAGTATAAAATAAGGGAATTCAGATATTTACTGAAATCTTCACATGACGCAGCCCCACAACCCATCTTGGCTTGTGGGCATCAATGTATAATAGTGTTGTTATTTTAGGAAGATTCTAGTCAGGGAAGTGAATATTTTGACTTCCCCGATACTGTTGTAGCTTTACGTTTTTCTCTTCATGATTGAGTGTTCAGACTCTTCTTCCAATGTCTAAGTATTCATATGTGTGATTTTGAATGAGGGCCAAAAAAATATCAAACCTGCAGAATTTGTTTGGTGGGTGTTAAGCACATGGAATCAATTAAAAAATATTTTTACATAACTTACAGTAAAACTTTTCTCACATACTTAATTAAGATGACGTAGGTATTTGTTATATGCTTGTTATTTTTATGAGCAAAGCATGCTCATCACCAATATTGACTTGAAGAGGTTTAATTTAATTGTTATATTTTAAACAAGTTTCACAGGGTTTGAGAGATATGATTAATTTTTAATAGCACCCTTAGGATGTGTTTTGATCAGTTTTTGGAGAATACTTTCTATCTCGATTTATGTAAAAACGATTTTAGATAATATGTTTTGGAGAATAACTTTTGAAAAAGTTGAAAAGAATATTATTTTAAAAAAACCACGGTATCCACTTCCAAATCATGGTTTTAAGAGTTAAAAGTTACTTTGAAATATATTACAATGTTTGGCTGACTCGTACAAAACCATGATTTTTAAAGGTTGAAAGCTATTGTGGATTTTGATGGGGTGTCTGTGTGCTCTCTTTTTGAAATTATGATTCGAATCCAAACCATAGTTTTAAACAATGTTCCCAAACAAGCAATTATACAATATATACAAAGGGAGACTCGAGAGTTACAAAAATTGA
Organism: Vachellia pachyceras; assembly: GCA_025593235.1. Taxonomy (NCBI): domain Eukaryota; kingdom Viridiplantae; phylum Streptophyta; class Magnoliopsida; order Fabales; family Fabaceae; genus Vachellia; species Vachellia pachyceras. The sequence goes on from JANTPZ010101413.1 coordinate 17,159, forward strand.
TTCATTACAGCACAAGACCTATTACTTTTTTTGGTAAAAAAATTTTAGGCAGGAGATTGGACTCACCCACAAACCAAGGGTAAGGCGAAATCTCCCTTCCTTTTAATGCTTCGTTTGGTACGCAGAATTCATTTTGATGGATATAGATATGGAAATGGATATGGATGTGGATGTGGAAATGGAAATGAGGTTTAAAAGTATGTTTGGCATGTCATAGAAATAAGGTATAATTTTTAGATGAAAAGACCTAAAAGTTCTTTTAAATTAAAAAATCTTTTTTTTTAACTTTTAAAACTACCTAAATCAAATTAAAAAATTTTTAGATGGAATTATCAACATGGAATTGGAAATCCAAGCTTTTCATGTGGAAATGAAAATCCATGAGTTTGATGGAATTGGCTTCCATGTGGAAGCCAATTCCATTATACCAAACATTCATGGATATGGAAATCAATTCCATTGCCATATCCATGCCTCCAAATTCCATCAAACCAAACGGGCCAAGTCATACCAATGTTGAGCTGGACGACCCGTCAATTACCCTCATGCGTTGACTTAAGCACCTAGGAACTATAATGCCTCCCAAACGCCGCGATTGGAGGCACAGCAAAATGACATTCCCCGATATCGAACCCTCTCCTTTTGATGAGAGTGTCCATACATTCGTCAGCTGAACCCACGGACGATGGATAGCACAAAACCTATTAGATCTAACTTTTAAAGTGCATTGTCTATCGCCTGCATTCTTGTAGTACGGAAACTCTTTCATAAGTATAAGGTTTCGAATTTAATCCCCCTAGTCTCAACCAATTTACATATGTTTCTCTAGAAAACAAAATAACGCTTTTTGTCGTAACTAGCAAGGGGAATTCTGGATATTTACCATACCTTCTATTTCTTCGTGTTAAAAGTACGTATATCTTTCGATTGAAAACAATCATATTTAAGGTATTGCCTGTTACTAAATATGAATACCTCTTTTCGCGGGAATTCGAATCTTTATTCGTTACACTGTGAGGGACCAACCCCTTCTATTACACTCAACCTTTTTTATTTTTCCATGCTTTTTAGTTTTTTAAAATAATAATACAGATAATTGGATCCAAATGGGTCATGAAACCGAAACGTTAAATGGATCAAAACCATGGGCTAGTGGCGCTGTTCCAATCTAAATGCCCCGAGTCTACCCTACTGCAATGAGAAAGAAAAGTTGTTTTTCCATCCAAACACACTATTAACATTTAACGGCGTTACATTTCCTTTAAAAATAATAAAAATCAGTTGAGTTGCATTCTAAAAATTTGTTAAAATCGAAATATACTTTTAGACTTAAAAAACACTGCCAACAAAGTATACATCGCCCACGAGAAAATTATTACCACTGTCACGTCAACTAACTAGTCCTATGTTTTTTTGTATAACCACTTGTTACCTCACCATCGGCCATGCCATCTACGTTAATTTCCGATTCTTTATTTATATTTGGGGTGTTTGACAAAGCCTATGAACATCCTAAAAATACATTCAACAATGTTTTTTTCACAAAATGAGATAATTTTCTTCACACATTTACCTCGTAAATAGTAAAAGCATTCTCCACCGCTTTCCTAAACGGATTTTCTCTTTCACACCGAGAGATCTGTTGCCATGTATATCATTGGTTTTGTAACAATTCGATGAAACCTTTTTAAGTGATTATTTTATCATCACAAATAATGCTTGATGTATTTTTCCATTCCAATCGATACTGTCACTGTAAGAAAAACGTATGGGGAGCATTTAATGGGTTTGTTTGGAACGTTTTTAAAAGAAAAACGTATGTTCAACAGTGTTTTCAGTAAAGCAAGATAATTTCTTCCACATGTTCATCTCAATTTGTGTAAAAATACTTTTCTACCGTTTTTCTAAACAGGCACAAGCTCCATTTGACAAAGCTTCTCAGGAGCTCAAAAGCATATTCAACAGTTTTTTTTATAAAACGAGATAATCTACTTCATATATTTACCTCAACTTACATTAAAAGTACTTCTTTACCGTTTTTTCACACCATCATTAATTCATGAGTCAAAACGACGCAAGTGACATGGAGGAAGATAAGTTGACAGCCATTTCAGGCGTCCAGCGCATTCTATAAAAACCTAACCACATCCCATTAGGCTCGTCCGTTGTGTTTCTTCTTAAACCCTGTCCGCAAAAGCCCGCCTTTGCTCCTCGTGCTCTCTTTTTTCTCTTCCCCCGCGATGTGCATAGTTGCGTTCCATCCACAAATTCAACTTCGCGAATCACAGACCTGCTGTAGTTCATAAATCTTTTAACTTTCATCTTTGGGGTATGAATTTGCCGTGCTCTTTTGCGCGCTAAGAATTATCCCATCACAGCGGGGAGGCTTTCTGCATGTTGCTGGTTCTGGTAAATGATCTGCTTACAACTTTAGCGTTTTTTGAACTATCTGTTGGGTCAGACCAATCTTGTCTGAAAAAAATGATTTCTTCCTCTCCTTCTTCCTTCTTTCCTTCTTTCTTTCTTGCGACTATGATTTTCATTTCAGTGGTCGGGCGAAGATTCTATTTTTCGTTGTGATGGTTGGCTAAACGTTTGAAAGCGCTTCGGCATTTCGGGTTTGTCCAAGTCGGTAATTTGATCCTGGTGTTAATTTATTTTGCAGTGTTTATTTTCTGTGTTAATTGCGTAAGTGGCTGAGGCATAGAAAAGAAATAGAATTAGGGTTCTTTTCTTTTGTTCTTTTAGACCGGGGGGGGGGATTGAAAGCTCCAGATAAAACTGATAAAAAGGGGTGGAGAGAGGAATTAGAAGTAGAAACCGCAAATGACTTTGATTGAAGAAAATCCCCAAACAGCTGGTAGGATATTGTGTTTAGGAAAATATTGTTAGTGCCTTCGTGAATGACTTTGATGGAAGAAAATGCGTGTTCATGCGTTTTCATAGTCTGTATGCACGGTGAGATATCGGTAAGTGGACTTTTCTGTCCTCCTTTCAAATGGCCGTTACCTTCATATTGATGACGAAAAAGATGGGGATCGGATCTCAGTTATTCCGAACCTTTTATCTGACATCAGCTTCAATCAAGTTTGTTTCCTTTTAAGTTGACATGATTTGTGACCGATTCAGTAGAAGCCTGCTTGTAGCTTGGCCAGTGCATTTAAGTAGACTTTTAGGATTGACCAAAATTTGGAAACCTATCGAATAAAATTGATATTGAATGCGTTGTTGAACCTTAAATTACTTGATGCCCCTAGAAAGGTAGGGGGCACATATGGTGGTTAAGGATGTTCTTACTTTCGTCATGTATGTTATCTTTCTGCAGATTCCTCTTTGTGAAACAACTTTGGTTATTGATAATGATCATCTTCCACTAAATCAAAACAACTCTGAGAGCTAGATGTATTTCTGATGATGCAATATCTGCTGTAGATTCTGTCCCACGTTTCATAATGTACATTGACATGGAGGCTCAAATTCACCAACTTGAGCAAGAAGCATACTCATCTGTTTTGCGTGCTTTCAAAGCTCAGTCCGATGCTCTTACATGGGTATTGCTTTAGCTTCTTCCGGAACTTCTTATATCATCTTTGAACTTTCATGCTTTGAAGGTTTATCTTTACCATTTCATGCATTCATCAGGAGAAGGAAGGCTTGATAACTGAGCTCAGGAAAGAGTTAAGGGTTTCAGATGATGAACACAGAG
>JANTPZ010101415.1:0-26993 GCA_025593235.1 Vachellia pachyceras
TGACGTAACATCAAACATTTAGGGGCAGGGGCAGAGCTAGGAATAGATTGGAGGGGGCGCGGGCAACTAACCTTCCAATTTATAGAAAGTGGCAACATAGTTCTTGTGAAAATTTCATACTTTTTACTATGTAGTACGTCTAATCAAATTTGTGCATCTATGGATGAAAAAAACAAGAGAGAAAGGGGTAGGTTGTGTTACAGGGGAGGCCTAGAACAAAACATCCACAATCCAAGACTGAAGAATGGTTACGACATTCTTACTCTCCAATAAGCTACAAAGACGACGGTCACGAACGGGAGAAAGCTCGGAATCGGAGGGGCTGCGTGCTGCGACGAAGCTCGGAGGAGGAGCAAAACTGAAGTAATCGGTGGGTTGGGGAAAATGGGAGGTAGCCTCCGACCGTTTAATTCAAGTTTCGCGTCGGATGGTAGAGAAACGGGTGAAGCGTGAGCTCAAGTTGCAGCCGACAAAACTCGTTCAAGTCAACGAACGAAGTGTAAAAGCCAAAGGGTTTCCTTTTTTTTTATGCCCCCTTTATACACGGAAGTGATTTTGATGGAAGTGGAAATGAAAGTGGAGATGGAAATGGAAGTGGAAGTGGAAGTGAGTTTTAAAGTGTGTTTGGTATGACCATGGAAGTATGATACAAAATACTAAAATACCCTCAACACAAAACAAATCACAGATCCCTCCTCCCTCTCCGTCGCCGTCACCCACCTCAGTCTCCATCGCACGTTGCCGTCACCGTTGCACGTCTCCGTCATTGTCCCACGTCTCCATCACCGTCGCACGTCCCTGTCGTCGTTTGGTTCGTCGTAGATCCCTGTCGTCGTTTGGTTCGTCATAGATCGCAAATCCTCCTCCCTCGTCGCAGATCCCTATCGTCGTCACCATCTCCGTCGCCGTCACAGATCCCTCCTCGCACATCTCCGTCACTGTCACACGTCTCTGTCACAGATCCCTCCTCGCTCGTCGTAGATCCCTCATCGCACGTCTCCGTCGCCGTCGCGTCCAGATCCCTCCTCCCTGTCGCCAAAAAGAAGGACCTCCGTTGCCACTTCCGTCGACCGCCCACCAGCAGCCATCACCCACCTCCATCATGCCGGATCGAAGAGCAGACGGGGGAGGGGGAGGGCAAAAGGGTCCAAAGTGGGTTCCATGGAACTGGAACTGGGTTCCCATGGGGGGAGGGTGGAACCCAGTTCCAGGTTTTTTGGGTTCCATGGAACCCACTTCCATGATACCACACAAAGCAATTTCTGGGTTCCAACCCCAATTCCACTTCCCACTCCTCAATTCCATGCAACCAAACGGAGCATTAATTCCAGAAGGGCTTCTGGTTTCTACATCTCCATAAAATTGAAATATGTTTTGGGCGGGCTTTGGGCTTGTCTACGGCGGCCACTAGGGCAGAGCAACGGGCGGGGCGGGCTGGCCCGACGACCAACCCGTGCTTCGCCCGTTTAGAGGTATACAGGCCCGAACTCGGTTGCAAACCCGTTCAAAACTGGCTACCCTGAAACCCGCCGGGTTTGGGCTGGTTAACAGGTAGCCCCGTTTTTTTTTGAAAAAAACCTAGCTACCAACCACAGACCCACCACCGTCGCCGCCGCTGAACCCCAACCATTGACTCACCACCGTCGCCATGCTTACTCCCTCAACCCCATCCATTGTCGATGTCGGAGCAGAACACAGATCAACAGCCACATACTCTCTCGATCTCGACAATTCCAATCTCAACTCAAGGCCTCCTCAATCCTAAAGTCTCAGTCAGAGCAGAACGTAACATCGCTTACCTTGGCGATTTTGGACGGCTTGGTGATTTAGTGAGGAAAAGGCACGAGCTTGGCGATTTGGGAGAGGATTTGGCGGGGACTAGATCTGCATGATTAGAACACAAAGAAAGGGAAATGGAGAGACAGTAATAAAGTATACCTTGTTGCTGAATGGCACCAGATCGCCAAAGGAAATGACAGGCTTCTGACTGAATCGGAGAATCGCAAGACTTCCACGGCCTCCCTCGTTGATCTCATAGATGTGCATCCCTTTAACTTGCTCTACAGGAAAAAGAAAAAAGAAAAACAGAGACGGAGGAGAAGCGGCGGAAAGCTTGGCTGAGTTCTGGGTTTTGGGATGGACGGAGGAGAAACGGCGAAAGAGTTAGAAAAAGCGGAGGGACAGAGGAGAAAGGTGAAGAATCGAACACGGTGAAGCTAGAAAGAAAGGTGAAGCTATGGAGGACGAACTGACGAATCGATGGAAAGCGTATGGGACTCTGGGTAGTAAGTAAATTAGTAAAGGAAGGATGATATAAAAAAAACGTTGAGCTCATTGGTGGTGAGGGAATCGAACACGGAACCCATTAAATATAGTATATGCCTTTGACCAACAAGCCAAACAAACATATACTATCTTAACTCAAAACTAATATTATATATATAAAAATTACATACATCAAATACATAAATATATATGGGCGGGCACGGGCAGCCCGAGGGTCTGCCCTTGGCCCGTCTCGTTTAGTCACCCAGCCCACCCGTTTCGGGCGGGCCCAAACGAGCAAAATACACATCAACCCTAGGCGAGCCCATCAGGTTTCGGGTTGTTTGCTCAGCCCTAGAGGTCACTGTAAAGATCTAGGCCCAACTAATTATTTTATGTTTTAATATTTTTTTTGAATGAAAAGGAGTGTAATAGCTAATATGTTCAAGGATACAAAACAAGACCATTAAAAGCCGGAGCCTACAAGATTGACTAGGCCTTTAAGGTGTGATTAGTAAGAGTTTGGGATGATCTAATTATATCGTCTGAAGTGCAAGTGTTATTAAGAAAAATTCATCTATCTCTACATTTCTAAAGGTTCCACATTATGATCCCGAAGAACAATCCCCAACTGGCATTATGAATTCTTGGGTTGAGGTTCCATAGTAACCACCCTTGTTGATATGGTTGTTAGAAGAAATCACGTTGTTGATTTGGATGAATTACTTTTGACTAGCAGCTATTAGCAAAAGTGCATGATCTTAGGACATGCTTCAGGTCTTTAATACTCATGTTGCAATGCTCGCAAGTCCCAGTAGAGGAAAAGCCCCATTTTCTGCGTTCATCATTAGTTAGGAGCTTGTTCTTAGTCACTAACCAGAGGATTGGGTGAACATGTTGCATCCTAGGCCATCGCCATATCCAGGTCCAAAAAGTTCCTTTGTTGTCCCAGTTTCTTAAGTGGCCTGATAAGCTATAGCTTACAGGCCAAATGTAAATTTCCATATGTGTCAAAAGAAATTGAAACCATGCCTCTGAACCCTACCTGATGGGGGGTAACATCTTGAGGTATTGTCCATGTTTAGCCGCCTGTAAGCAAAGGGTTTTTCCCTCTTGGGATCCCATAGTTACCCAAAAGGCGCCTCGGATGTCAAAAGCCACACCCTGACTACATATATAGCCTTCACTTTGGACGGGTCTAACCGATGTGGGACTTTAAGCGCACCCTGCCTACTGCGTCTCCCTTCCCCCTTCACCCACTCTGGGGTCCCTTAGGGTGTTAGGTTCTAGAAGCGCTTAGTGTGATACTTTCCCACCAACGGAAAGAGCCATCCTCGGCTCTGATACCATTATGTAACATCCTGAGGTATTGTCCCTGTTTAGCCGCCTGTGAGCACAGGGTTTTGCCCTCTTGGGATCCTATAGTTACACAAAAGGCGCCTCGGATTTCAAAGGCCACACCCTGACTACATATATGGCCTTCACTTTGGACGGATCTAACCGATGTGGGACTTTGAGCGCACCCTGCCTACTGCGTCTCCCTTCCCCCTTCACCCACTCCGGGGTCCCTCAGGGTGTTAGGTCCCTAGAAGCGCTTGGTGTGACACTCTCCTCACCAACGGAAAGAGCCATCCTCGGCTCTGATACTATTATGTAACATCATGAGGTATTGTCCCTGTTTAGCCGCCTGTGAGCACAGGGTTTTGCCCTCTTGGGATCCCAATGTTACACAAAAGGCGCCTCGGATTTCAAAGGCCACACCCTGACTACATATATGGCCTTCACTTTGGACGGATCTAACCGATGTGGGACTTTGAGCGCACCCTGCCTACTGCGTCTCCCTTCCCCCTTCACCCACTCCGGGGTCCCTCAGGGTGTTAGGTCCCTAGAAGCGCTTGGTGTGACACTCTCCTCACCAACGGAAAGAGCCATCCTCGGCTCTGATACTATTATGTAACATCATGAGGTATTGTCCCTGTTTAGCCGCCTGTGAGCACAGGGTTTTGCCCTCTTGGGATCCCAATGTTACACAAAAGGCGCCTCGGATTTCAAAGGCCACACCCTAACTACATATATGGCCTTCACTTTGGACGGATCTAACCGATATTGGACTTTGAGCGCACCCTGCCTACTGCGTCTCCCTTCCCCCTTCACCCACTCCGGGGTCCCTCAGGGTGTTAGGTCCCTAGAAGCGCTTGGTGTGACACTCTCCTCACCAACGGAAAGAGCCATCCTCGGCTCTGATACTATTATGTAACATCATGAGGTATTGTCCCTGTTTAGCCGCCTGTGAGCACAGGGTTTTGCCCTCTTGGGATCCCAATGTTACACAAAAGGCGCCTCGGATTTCAAAGGCCACACCCTAACTACATATATGGCCTTCACTTTGGACGGATCTAACCGATATTGAACTTTGAGCGCACCCTACCTACTGCGTCTCCCTTCCCCCTTCACCCACTCCGGGGTCCCTCAGGGTGTTAGGTCCCTAGAAGCGCTTGGTGTGACACTCTCCCCACCAACGGAAAGAGCCGTCATCGGCTCTGATACCATTATGTAACATCCTGAGGTATTGTCCCTGTTTAGCCGCATGTGAGCACAGGGTTTTGCCCTCTTGGGATCCCATAGTTACACAAAAGGCGCCTCAGATTTAAAAGGTCACACCCTGACTATATATATGGCCTTCACTTTGGACGGATCTAACCGATATGGAACTTTAAGCGCACCCTGCCTACTGCGTCTCCCTTCCCTCTTCACCCACTCCGGGGTCCCTCAGGGTGTTAGGTCCCTAGAAGCGCTTGGTGTGACACTCTCCCCACCAACGGAAAGAGCCGTCCTCGTCTCTGATACCATTATGTAACATCATATGGTATTGTCCCTGTTTAGCCGCCTGTGATCATAGGGTTTTGCCCTCTTGGGATCCCATAGTTACACAAAAGGCGCCTCGGATTTCAAAGGCCACACCCTGACTACATATATGACCTTCACTTTGGACGGATCTAACCGATGTGGGACTTTGAGCGCACCCTGCCTACTGCGTCTCCATTCCTCCTTCACCGACTCCGGGGTCCCTCAGAGTGTTAGATCCCTAGCAGCGCTTGGTGTAACACTCTCCCCACCAACGGAAAGAGCCGTCATCAGCTCTGATACTATTATGTAACATCCTGAGGTATTATCCCTGTTTAGCCGTCTGTGAGCACAGGATTTTGCCCTCTTGGGATCCCATAGTTACACAAAAGGCGCCTCAGATTTAAAAGGCCACACCCTGACTACATATATGGCCTTCACTTGGACGGATCTAACCGATGTGGGACTTTGAGCGCACCCTGCCTACTGTGTCTCCCTTCCCCTTTCATCCACTCCGGGGTCCCTCTGGGTGTTAGGTCCCTAGCAGCGCTTGGTGTGACAGGGGGTGGGTTAAAATAATCATTGATGGTGGTTGCAGAGGTAAACAAAGTACTGCAATATGTGGTTGAAACAAATAGAGAAGGGATGAAGAATGTGGAATAAATTTCCTCAAGTGGCAAATTTCTTTTTGATACAAAAGAGAGCTCAAAAGCTCAAGAGGAGAAAAGGAAAACTACACAATGTGGAGGCAAGACCCCAGAAGATCATTCGAGCACAACGCCTGAAGGTGGTGCGAGCACGAGTAGTAAATAGCTGAGGAGGAGATAGCCTCCTTTGTTAGAGCATCTGCTAAACAATTCTACTCCCTCGGTACATAGTGAACTATTACATTCCACTCCCTTAACATAAGTTCTCTAATTTCTGTGAACAATAACCCAGCGTTAGAAGCATCACAATCTGAATTGAGCATGTTAACCAGTAGCTTGGCATCTGATTCCATGATGACTTTCCTGAAACCACAATCTGAGGCTAACAGGAGGCCCCTGTAAATTGCCCATTCCTCAGCCTTATGGGCATCGCTCTGACCTAGAGATTTTGCAAACCCCATAATCCAAGAACCCAGGTGGTCCCTAATGATACCTCCATATCCTGCCCTCTTGGAGGTATGGGTCACAGCTCTATCGGTGTTGACTTTAACCCATTCTCTATGTGGTGGTATCCATTGATGTGGTTGACCGACGTTTGGATCAGGTCGCAGCTGCAATATGTCGCCATCTTGGATGTAGAACTTCCAAGACGCACTAATGGTGGTAAAGGGGTTGGTAGGCTTGATAAAGTGATCATTAAAGATATCCTAATTCCTCCATGACCATAAGAGCCAGCAAGCAACACCCCCAAAAAGTGGCAAATTTGAAGCTGCTAGATTCCACCCGCCTTGATTGTTTTTGACAAAAGTGAATCCTTATTTTTTGTTAGGTTTTGTTTCACTTTTGGGCCCGATGCCTGAACTTCTAAAATAGAAGATTAATTTTCCCCACGAAATAAATAACTGGTTTGTTAATTGGTTTTTAGTTAACTATTTTATAAAACTAAAAAATAATTTATTTAAAAAATAAATAATATATTGGTATGTGTTATAAATATGATTATGTGGATGTCCATGTCTCCCATTATTCCCAATTGTATTTTATATCCTTTATTATCTTATTTAATCTTTTATAGTGATTTATTGTGATATAAATTTATGCCTATAAATAGAAGGCAAAATCACAATAAATATGAGACTTTTCATTCTTCTCCCTTTTCATTTTACGAGATTCTCTCATTTCTCTCATCTCTTCCTTTCTCTTAATATCTTATACTATTCTCTTCTACTCTCAAATTCCCTCATTTTATAACACGTTATCAGCACGATTTTGCTTTTTGGTATTCTTTTCCATCATTAGCCTTGGATCTCAATCTGGAAAGACAAATGAATGGTGAGAGGGACTGATTCTTCTGCTGCTTTATGTCTCAAATGTAGAGAGCTCATAAATCTAATATTGTTATAAAATATAATATATAGTGTGGATGTTCTTATAATTCATGTATTTTTATTTATGAATATATTGTAATCAAGATAGATCTAGATCCGATTTATTCGAAAGTCGGTTATGATTATTAGGAGATATTAGTGGATAGATCTAGATCCGACTTATTCGAAAGTCGGTTATGATTATTAGGAGATATTAGTGGATAGATCTAGATCCGACTTATTCGAAAGTCGGCTATGATTATTAGGATATATTAGTTATTAGGACATTTAATTCTATGACTCCCACAATGTCTATAAATATCCCTCTATAGTTATGAAGAATACAATCTGACATCATTCTCTTCTTTTCTCTCAATCTCTTCTACTATTCTCTTCTACTCACAAACCCACTTATTTTATAACAAGTATGTTATTAATTAATTAAGAGTATCAGTTTCTTCTGTAATTTTGTAGTATGTCTTAATCTATAAATGTGTACTTGATGCTTGTTGTGTGTATGCTATTTTCGATTTCATCATCGGGAAAAATGGCTCTTTCGCTGGGAAGAAGAAATTATATATATATATTCACACACACACATATATGTTCAAATCTATTTTCGGATCCATATCCTAATGCTGCAGGAATTTTCTTGTTGAAGAGTGAATCCGATGATCTATGTTTAGTTCTGCAAATGTATGTATGTATGTATGTGTGTGTGCGCGCGCTTGCTTGCTATGCGTTTAGATCTTGTGTGTGTATATATATCTCTGTGTGTGTACTCGCTTCTCATCCTCAAGCTTGCCACCGGAATTTATGGCTTCTTGCCGGAGAAGGAAAGGTTTCGAAATTTCAAAAAATTTCAGATTTCAAATTTCGTTTTCATACTTTCTCAGTTTCAAAAATTACATGTGAATGAATCTGCATATATATGTATGTGTGAGTGTTTTCCCCCAAAAAACCACTGTCGAAAAACACTCCCTTGGCTGTCGGAAAATTTCTCACCATTGTCGTATGAACTGGGTTATATTTGGGTTGAGAATTATATATTTCAGATTCCCATTTTTTGTGTGCATGATATTGGTAAACTTATTCTCAAAATTTTTCCCTCCGGAAATTATACAATCGAAAACGCCATTGGGTGTCGGCAACCACCCTATCGTTGCTGGAAAATAGCCGCCGTCGCCTGAGAAGAGGATTGAAAAAAATGGCTCTCACAACTGGGGAATCGGGTCACGCAGAGAAGTTAGTCGGGTAGGTTAACTCGGTACCTGTTGATTAGGGCCAGCGTAATTGGGCCACTACGATTTTGTGTCCAGATGAAAAAAAAGGAAGGCCTCGTTTTGGGCCTGGATTTACTGTTAAAAAACAATTCCTTATTTTCCAAAAACCAAATGGGCCAGATTATTACGTTGAAAAACAATATTTTGTCCATACCTTGCAGACCATTTTTTTAAAGGAGAATGGGCCATGTGTTTTGGGCCCATGTTTTGGGTTTTGTTAAAAACTACATGGGTTGTCTTTAAATTATTCTAGAACGTTGTTTTTGGACTCCTGTTCTTAATTTTTTTTGGGCAATTTGTGATTGGACTTATGAGCATATTTTTATTTTTATTTTTTTATAGAAAACATATTTGAGCCACTGTATTGGGCTAATATTTACAATAAAAGGGGCAATGAAAACTGCATGTTAATAAAAAAAATAAGGGAGCCAATATTTGTAATAAGTATTTTATTCATAAATTATTTGGGACACCGAAAATGAAAAACTTATTTTGCTGAAATCATTTTGGGCCCCGAAATTTAAAAGGGGACTGTGTATGTGCTACCTTTTGGGCCACTTTTGTTTGTCACTGATGTATTTGTTGAAAAAAAATGAATTGGGTCCATGTATAGATTTTCTTATAAAATATTATTCTTAATCCTTATTTGAGCTCATTTTTTTAATAGATAATTATGGCAATTTATTTTAGTTCCAGAATGCTTATGCCATATTATTATAATATGAATAACATATAATATTCATATGACATTTAATTACTTCAATGTACTAATGACTTTGTTATAAGCCTTTTGTTATTGAATCAATTGTGGAAATATCCTGCTTTGCTATGTTAAGCTTATTCTCATTTGGATCATTTGAAAAATATTCTAGAAAGTATTTTGGAGTTAAATAAAGTTCTTTTAACTCTATTTTTATTTGGTAATGTTATTAATTACCATGGTTTAAATATTCAATTAAATTATTTTGAGCATATATGTTAAGTTTAATTGTGATTCTCATATTCATGTTTAATTCAATCAAATTGTAGAATATTATTTAATTGTTTGCATCTAAAATTGTTTTGATTATTAAATTTTACAATTATTAATTTCTTGAATTCTGCAAAATAGTATTTAAATTGAAATATAGAGGAATAAACTATTGTATGAGTATATATAGTGACGAGAGAATTGATTAAATTCCTATCAAGAATTATGCATATCTAAAATTCAACTGCATACAATTGATATTTGTGTTTAGTATGCAATCTTGGGTAGTAGCTATAAGTTTGTATATGCTACATATAGGGGTGGAAACAGGCCAGGCGGCCTGTGGCCTGGCCTGTAAAAGCCTGGACAGGCCAGGCTTTTACAGGCCCAGACACAGGCCCAGGCCGCCTAGAAGGCCTGTTTGTTTTTTTAAAAAAATTTTATATACACACCAGCCAGCCCAAGTCAGTGGCCCAAACTCTCCTCCATCTCTCTTCGTTTTTCCAATATATACCAGCGAGCCCAAGAATCATTAATAATCTATCTTCCTTTTATCCAACCTAAGCCCCAAACTCAACTCAATTTCATATCTCTAACCCACAAGCATCGGAATATGAAATTTGGTCATAGGGAAATGATGAATGTTATTAAACATGTGAATACATATTTTTTTAATGATCATTTTTTATTTAAATGCACTGTTATCATTTCAATTTTTTTAATAAGTTGTAATTGTAAAATGCTTAGAAAGGGCTATAATGTAGGATTCAAATGGTTAAAAAATTGACAAGGGTTAGCATTTTTTTTTTATTGCTTATGGATTTTCCTATAAGTGAGAAAAAGAAATAATATTTAAAAACAGGCCTGTGCATGCCACAGGCCAGGCCAGGCTGAAAATAGGCCCAGGCCTAAAAATAAGCCTGTAAACAGGCCACAGGCCAGGCCAGGCCAGTCTCATACAAAACAGGTCAGGCCTGTTTGGGGTGGAGCCTGGCCTGTTTCCACCCCTAGCTACATATATAGAAGACCCATATGTTCTTTAGAATAATTTAAAGGAAATGTATGACCACCAGAAGTTGGTTATCATCTTGAAAGCTCATTATAAATGGATGCATTTACATTTATAAAGTTTGATATGTTTGTTTAATAATGGATTTGCCCAATAAGCTCGACTCTATTCCCAGAAGTGAATATTGTGAAACGTAATAATTGTGATAGTCGAGAAAGGGGATATGGCCACAGTCATGGGTGTTGGTGTGGTAAGAATTGTATTTGTTCTAATTTCCATCTGAAGTAGAGAAAAATCGATAAGAACTATAAAAAGGGCAAAATATGGGCATACTTAATAAATTGGGTGTGCATTGAAGGCTCTGGAAGAGCTAATATTATATGTTACCGAAAGGAATGCACTTTATTGTACCCAATTTATAAGAAACTTATAAAGTTTCATGATATTTGCATAAATGGAAATAAAAGTTATCGTATGGCCAGATGCCAGATATTTCCTCTACCTTATAATATAGTCAGAAGCTATATTTATTTATTGTTATACTTACAATACTATAATATATATATGTATATGTATGATTAATTATATATATATGATTGATTAATTTTATTTATGTTATTGTTATTTCTATATATTTGTTTTTTACATTTCAAGTTCTTCCATTTTATCTCTGGCTTTGTATATAAGCAAAGTTGAAAGCGTATGACAGTAAACCAGAAGTTTACCAATGAATTTGATGATTGACGTGCAATAGTAAACCAATAGTTTACTGATGAATTTGATGTATGTCATGAGATAGTAAACAAGAAGTTTACTAATTAATACAAGCTAGCAGTTTAGTAAGATAAACCAGAAGTTTATCAATGAATTCAATGTTTGGCATGACCGGTTAGACCATCCCGGTTTAATTATGATGCGAGAAATGATTAAAAATAAATGTGGTTATACTCTGAAGTGTATATATATACCACTATTTCTCGTGTGCTGCATGTTCCAAGGAGAATATATTATTGGTTTTCATAAAGTTAAGTACAATGTGAGCCTTTCACATTCTTAAAACGGATACATGAATATATTTGTGAGACGATAAATCCACATGGTAAACCATTTTGTTATCATATGGTTTTAATTGATGCATCAACTAAATGGTCTCATGGTTATTTATTATCTTCTTGCAACCTGAAGTTTGTAAGATTATTTGCTCAATGAATATGGTTAAGAGTATATTATCATAGTTATCCGATCAAGGAAAGCTATAGTGCTAATGAATTTACTGCACTATCCTTAACGATGATTGCATGTCCCTTGGAATTGAATTGAACATCTTGAAATTCATGTTCATACGCAAAATGGACTAGCAGAATGATTGATTAAAGGGTTACAACCTTTTTACATGAGATATAATCTTTTATATTCTGCTTTGGGATTAGCCATTTTGCAGGCAGCGCTATTAATTCGCATGAGGCCAACAAATTATCGAAAGTTTTCTCCCTTGCAAAAGTTTTTTATAAAAAACCTAATATTACTTAATTTTGGGTATGTAATATATGTACATGTAAAACCCAGTGAATATATGCTGGTTATGAATTTTATGGCACGGTTTTCCGAGTATCATTTGATGAATTACTTTCACTAGTATCGGGGGAAAAAATAAGCAGTTGGGTAAAGAGATTAGCTGGAAATGAATTATCATTGGCTCATTGTTGATCATTGTACTAAAATGATGTGCATTAAAAATTTAAAAGATAATTCATTCGTAGAATTTAGCTATAAAATGCATGAAGCATTTATTGATAGAAAGAAAGTGATAAAGTCACATATTACAACTGTTAACGCTCCTATAAGAATATGTGTCCCTGAAGGACAATCTCTTATGAACGAATTTAAAACACGAATGAAGTGTGAAAAGTCCATCGATTCTAATGATAACAAAATCCTCAAAAATAAAAGGAGCCAAGAATATAGTTGGTCAATTAAGGATGATCAAGAATATTTGATTGCTCCAGAAGAGTTAAATCTTGAAGAATTATTTTCTTTAGAAGAGAATATTATAGTTCCAAAGGAGACTCAGGTACCTCATTTTTGAAAATAATGAGATCTCAATAAATTGTGAAATTCGATGGGAAGGAAAGAAAGTCAATGTTGACAGCACATTATAAAACATCATGCAATGTAAAGAATGATAAGGACCATGAGCCGGTACTATTGTTAAGTGCTAATAAAGAAAGAATTGGCCATATGAATGTAAGCCATTATGTATGGAAGAGAAATGGAAAAGGCAAAATAATAAGGTATATGACACATCTTATAACCTAATACCTTACACAACGATTTGACATATATTGTGAAGGAATGATCTGGTATATGTTGTGAAAGAATGCATTCATTAGTGGTGAATATGAATATTTTTCGTTATTTGATTAACCATATAGTCCATAAAGGGCTCGAATTATGCTTCATAAATGTTATGGCTATACTTTCATATGACACACTTAGCAGTATCATTTATATAAGGGTCCTTGAAAGACCCGTGATGCCAGAAGCATCAAATGCAAGCTCTCAAGAATAATATTAACTTGAGCTAAACAAGTCTTGATATGACTTGAAGCAGTTGAAGTGAATTTTTAAAATTCCTGAAGAGTTCTAAAATGGCAAATGATTGCTTGTAGTTTGGTAAAAGTCCTGCTATACCTCGTGAAATTAACAAAGGGGGAGATGAAGAACTACCTGATCCGGAAGTACCATAATTAAGTGCTTTTAGGGCACTAATGTTTCCTTGCTAATTTCACAAGTCATGATATACTATTTATTGTTAATCTACTGGTAGGATATAGTTCTTCAATATCATCAATACATTAAAATAGAGTGATATATATCATTCGAGGTACTATGAATGTGAGGTCATTATAATCAGGTATATCGGAGTATGAACTGACCATTTATGCATATATTATTTATCATACTTGTTCATATGTGTAGGTACATCTATATCGAGTGCTAGAGGGTGAAACTTATTTCACAAAAGTTCTTCACTCGTGGCCTTTACCTTATAACATTATGAATATTATTACGTGAATCTCCATATCTTCCATTATTCTTTATTATATTTTGTATCCGTTTATATAATTTTTAATAGTGATTTGCTTTGATGCCGTAAATTCATACCTATAAATATAAGGCATATCTACACTAAATAATATACCCCTTTCACTCCTCTCTCCTCTATCTCTGATGCGCTCTTTTCTCTCCCTCCATATGTGCACATCGCTCATCACCATCATCTTCCTCCTACTTCCTTTTCCCCCTCTTTAATTTATAACATATATATTATTTTGTAAAATCATTTTTTTTTGTCTAGTCTCACTTGACCCTTGCCTGCGGAAGATGATTTTAAGAACATATCATTTAAAGAATTTTTTATATTTTTTAAATACGTTTTTTTAAAAATAATAATCCAAATACATTTTTTAATTTTTCTTCCTAAAAATTGTTCGGGAAAAAAAGTTTCATGACAAATGAAAAATAGACAATATATTTTTTTCCTTTTTACTTTCTTTTGGATTTATGATTTTTTTGGTAATTTTTTATACAAATTCATTAACTTCTTTCACTCGTCAACAGCATACAGCTGGTCCAGATCCCATGCCCGGGAACAGGCCCAGGCTTTAGGCCTGCGAGTACGAGGTGTCGTGGCCATACTCCAAGGCGCGAACCAAATCCCAGAATAGAACAGACGAGAAGAAGTAGAAGAACCCAGGTTCTTGTATTGATGGGTGATGGGGAAGCTCACACTGGAAAAATTAACAACCTTCTTCGTCACCGGAGGCTGGCGAGGCTCATTTCCTCCTCGTAATTGCACTCTATAATTCACCTGAACTGAAAGACGACAACAATCGCATGGCGTCATCTTCCTCCTCTACCTCTGATAGCTCCTCTTGGGAGCTTCAGTGCGTCGGAACTTTGGAAATCGTCACTCCCAAACCTGTGGGCTTCCTCTGCGGTTCAATCCCGGTTCCCACCGATAAATCCTTCCACGCTTTTGGTTCCGCTCTTCTTCCTAGCCGTGAAACGTACACACGCTTATGTCTTCGATTTTGTAATTTTGACGTGTTTAATTACTCATCTCTGTTCTGGCTATTCGTGTGATTGTCATTTTGATATATAGTTTACAAAATAATCATTTATCTGCATTTTAAATTCTTTCATGTGTTTTTCCCCTTTCCGTAGAGTAAATGTTCCGCGGTATCGATACCGGATGCTTCCGACCGAGACTGATCTCAATACGCCTCCACTTCTTCCGAATTTCCCAGAAAAGGTTCTTCCTGTTGCTTCTGTGCAGTCAAGGACCACTGGAGGTACTGTTTCCCGCTAGACTAATTTTCATCTATTCAACACTTCGCAATTTGAATGTTGGAAGATTGTTTCTGGCTTGTGATAGTCGCTCTTTTATTAACACAGCCATCGGCTATGGGTTGGGTTATTGAGTGAGTTCAAATTAAATCACTACCTGATGATCAGTGGATGTGCAATGCAACAGCAAGATATTCTCTGTCTTGTGGGCATCGGGCTTAGACTAAATGCTAATTTTCTGGATTATATTTACTTTCGTATTGAAGCCTCCTTATCTCATGAATGTAAAGCCCTTTCCCAAGAGAAAGCAGCCTAGCTGTAGAATAGCTTCCACTTATATTATCACATCCACGATTATGTTCCGATCAATTCTATAGTTTAAAAGGAAGTCTGATAAGCCCTGTTAGAGAAAGAGTATAAAACCTAGATGCAACTTTTTGCTAAGCTCAAGCAAGAACAAGGTATTATGTTGACTCGAACAAACAAATTTCATTCCCATAATTTGATTAACGAAAATGTCCCTGGTTATGTCAAGGTATGTTGCTCTTCTTTGTAACTGCATGCATTAATTCTTACGAAGAAAGGATCAAAGTGGGATTAATTGTTTAAAGTCGCCCATTTTATGCTCATTGAATTTTGAGATCTGGATTTCCTCAGAGTTCTTGTGGGGACTTTAAGTGAAGGTGTCAAATTATTTGACAAGGTTGGTCATACTTGGTGTTGTTTCATGCCATAAATAAGCTTGAATACTCAAGCAATCTGTTGTACCGACAGATTTACACACTTATGACTGGGTTGCTTGATGAGAGAAGCCAATTGGAAGTTCTTTAAAATTAATATCATCCACCACTAGAATTCTTTGAAGCACAAACACTTTTTGTTATTCACAAATGTATTGCTGATGCCTGATGCTTGTGACATGTGGCATGTGACAGATTTACCGTGGGATGGTGCTGCTGTTGCATCTAATCTCACCAGAAAATGCGAGGCACTTGCAGTATCTGGTTTGGCGGAGTATGGAGATGAAATTGATGTGATTGCTCCTGCAGACATTCTGAAGCAGATTTTTAAAATGCCTTATTCGAAGGCTCGATTATCAGTTGCCGTTCATCGCATTGGTCAGACCCTTGTTTTAAACACTGGGTGTGTATCTTAACTACTGTCGGTCTTTTGTTTTGGTTGCTGTGCCTCCACTTTTCCTTTATTGAAGTATTATATCATAATTACTTTTGAGAGATGTCCTTTTGGTCCATGGCAAAAATTCCAGATTCATTTCAGACCACCACCATTTCTTTATCATTGCAGTGGTTACTCAATCCTTATGAGCATGAAAGTTTCAATTTGAACTTTGAGCATTCCCTCTTTTCACCTTTCCTTGAAGTGAAATAAATCAAAGTTCTACTTTATGTTTCGAAGAAAAAGAATAGCTGAACTCTTGTAGATAATTAGGGACTTACTTATTTCAAGAAGAAAAAGTAATGTCAGCAAAACTTAATTTATTTCAGCTGACTTATATGTTATGTGTAATCATGTGGAGATGGTTTCATCTCAAGAGTCAGTCATTCAGAAAAGGGCTTCAACTGATTATTGTTTTTCTTAGCTAAGGCTGCTAGCCCATCAGCATTTTCCCAGATTGAATCCTTTGTTAACTCTGAAGGTCATGGCTGTACTGACAGTTTTTTCTTTTTCAACTGACCTTTTTCTTTGATAATCATCAAATCTATTTGACGTGACAAAAATATCATCTTGATTTCAGACCTGATGTCGAAGAGGGAGAAAAGTTGATTAGAAGGCATAACAATCAGTCAAAATGTGCTGATCCATCATTATTCTTAAATTTTGCTATGCATTCAGTCAGAATGGAGGCTTGTGATTGCCCTCCAAGTCATCATGTTTCATCAAAAGAGAAGTCAAATAATTCTGTTCTTCCTGGTGGAAATACCCCTCAGATTGTGAAACAACATGATGATGTTGTTCGAGCTGAAGGATATAATAGTTTTACCGAGCACTCGGAGGTTAAGCAGGACGGTTTTTTGTGGGAAAGCAAGAAGAATAGAAGAAATAGCAATCATAATCCAGTCAATAAGGTGGCTTTACAAGTTGGTGAAAAACCTAGATCCTTCATGCAAGAGTCCGAGAAACAAAGAAAACTTGGCAATGACAACTTTCTGAGGGTTTTGTTCTGGCAGTTTCATAATTTCCGTATGCTACTAGGTAGTGACCTTCTTTTGTTCAGTAATGAAAAGTATGTTGCTGTGAGCTTGCATCTATGGGATGTTACCCACCAGGCGAGTGCATTTTTCCAAAAGCTTGCATCCTAATTTATGATTTTTCGAATTATTCATTATGTTTTCTTAATTTGATAGGTAACGCCATTGACATGGTTGGAAGCTTGGCTTGACAATGTCATGGCCAGTGTGCCTGAGATGGCTATCTGTTATCATCATAATGGTGTTGTTCAAGGATATGAGCTTCTGAAAACAGACGACATATTTCTACTGAAAGGGATATCTGATGATGGGACCCCCGCATTTCATCCTTATGTTGTCCAGCAAAACGGTCTTTCTGTGTTGAGATTCCTTCAGGATAATTGCAAACAGGATCCTGGATCTTACTGGGTACTTTTACTGTATCTTTCTTTCCTTTATTTTTCACAATTTTTTATTGCTTTATGCGTACTATGTGCAAACTCTTTTAAATTTGTTGCACTTAAAACTTATAGCAAGCCTGACCTAGTTTTACAGCTTTATAAAGGTGCAGGTGAAGATGACATACAGCTTTTTGATCTTTCTGTTATTCCTAAAAATCATTCTTCTGATGGCTGTCATGATCGTTCAAGCTCCTTGCCTACTTTAATCAGTAGGGATAGGAGTGATGCTGTATATTCATTGGGAACTCTCCTCTATCGGATTGCCCATCGGCTTTCACTTTCAATGGTGTGAAATTATCAAACTTGTCTTTGGGCTTATTGTGCTTTTTCGTATTTGAATTAGCTAGTTACTAATTGTTATTGCTTTTACTACAGGTGGCTAAGAATAGGGCTAGGTGTGTGAGTTTTTTCAGAAAATGTTTGGATTTTCTTGATGACTCAGACCATCTGGTATCTTTTTTTGAAGATAATATTTTCTTTTCCCCCTTTAATTTGTTTTAATATCTTGAATATGATAGCTTTGCTAATTGTGTTCTGCTGAACAGGCAGTACGGGCAGTTGCTCATGAACAATTTGCCAGGCTGATTTTAAATTATGATGAAGAACTGAATTTAACATCTGAATCTCTAGCTGTAGAATGTGATCTAATTGTTACTGAAGCTGAAGAGCCATCCCTTGATGCTGAAAACAGAAATTCTGAATCAGTTGTCCATGAAGAGGTATTATCTCATGATGATTCATGTGGACAAGGACAGATACTTGAGAACTTTGAATCAGATTCTACTGCCAAGATGA
Organism: Vachellia pachyceras; assembly: GCA_025593235.1. Classification (NCBI taxonomy): domain Eukaryota; kingdom Viridiplantae; phylum Streptophyta; class Magnoliopsida; order Fabales; family Fabaceae; genus Vachellia; species Vachellia pachyceras. The sequence goes on from JANTPZ010101415.1 coordinate 18,181, forward strand.
TGTCGACTACGAACACTGGGGAATTATTGGCAGTAGGTGACATGGAATTAAGCACAGAAGGATTGGCTCTACCAAACTCTGCTGGTGATGAGAACTTTTCTGCATGCGAAGTATGTCCAGTTCCTGCACCTGTGGTCCAGACAGTAGCTGATCCTGTCTCATCTAAATTAGCTGCAGTGCACCATGTTTCACAAGCCATTAAATCTCTTAGATGGATGCGGCAGATTCAGAGCAGTGAACCACAGCTAATGGATCAGTTTAGTGAAAATCATTCTAGGCAACCACCATCATTTAATGTGTCTGTTTGTGCATGTGGAGATTCTGACTGTATTGAAGTTTGTGACATTCGGGAGTGGCTTCCAACATCCAAGTTAGACCATAAGCTCTGGAAGCTAGTTCTTTTGCTTGGGGAATCTTATTTGGCACTTGCAGAAGCTTATATAGAGGATGGCCAACTGCATCAAGCTTTGACGGTTGTACAGTTAGCATGTTCTGTTTATGGATCAATGCCTCCGCATCTTGAAGATGCCAAATTCATTTCATCAATTGTTTGTAATTCTTCCTTTCAGAGAAAATTCTCCAATAGAAATGATAAGACTGCATTGCTAGATAGCAATGTAAAGGATGAGAATTGCATCTCTGGCAATGGATATCTTGATAATGAGAGGAAGTCTTCTACCTGCCTATTTTGGGCCAAGGCATGGGCTCTAGCTGGGGATGTATATGTTGAGTTCCATAAGATTAAAAGTAATGAATCAATACAAGAATTGAGAAAATCTGCAACTAGAGAATTGAGAATGCCATCTGAGGTTGTGAAGGAAGTTAAAAGGCTGAAGGGTAAATTAACCCAGTCGAGCCAGAATTGCATCTCATGTTCCCTGATAAATTGCAGTTGCCGGAGTGATAGAGCGAGCAGTGGAAGCAGTGCTAGCAGTAGTGGAGGAGATATGAGTGCTATGGCTTATGGTAGAAAGCATAGTAAAAGATCGTACACTAAAAATGCTACATACTTGCCCCCAAAAGATGCAGAAGAAGAGTGCATGCGTGATGATATTGACGATATAAAAGAGTCTGAGATGCGTGAATCTTGTTCTAGTATTGTCTCTAAAACTGAATTTAATTCAAAAGAAATATCAGAAGTAAAATATGGGGGAATTTTTGAGTACCTAGATGGTCCTCAAGTTGGAGAAGTGGAGCACAACCTATCAGCTGCTCTAAAATGCTATGAAGAAGCTAGAAAGTCAGTGATTAAACTTCCTTCTGGTTTGTCTGATCTACATCTACAATCTGTGGTTAAAAAGAGAGGGTGGGTTTGCAATGAATTGGGTCGAATCAGACTTGAAAAGAAAGAGCTGAATGAAGCTGAACAGGCATTTACTGATGCCATAAATGCATTCAGAGAGGTTTCTGATCATACCAATATTATATTGATATATTTAAATTTGGGCCATGGCAGACGGGCTTTGGCTGAGGAGATGGTATCAAAATTTGAAAATCTTAAGCTACATTCCATTCTCCATAATGCATACAATCAAGCACTAGAGACCACAAAACTGGAATATAGGGAATCTCTTAGATATTATGCAGCTGCAAGGTTGGAACTGAATGCCATAAGTGAAAATGATGGTTCTGCGACAACCAATTTAAGGAATGAGGTACACACACAATTTGCTCATACTTATCTGCGTCTTGGCATGCTTTTGGACAGAGAAGATAGTACTGCAGAAGTGTATGAAAGTGGATGCTTTGAAGATACATATGGAAGCTGCACCAATACCCATGACAGAAAAGCCAGGAAGGAACTGAAAAGGCGTGAGCTTTCAGCTAATGAGGCCATTAGGAAAGCATTATCTTTGTATGAATCACTGGGTGAACTACGTAAGCAGGAGGCTGCATATGCTTACTTCCAGTTGGCTTGCTATCAGAGAAATTGTTGTCTAAAGTTCATGGATTCAGGTAATAAGAAAGGTGGCTTGTCTAAAGGTGAAAACAGGATTCTGCAACGAGTCAAGCAATACGCATCCCTGGCTGAGAGGAACTGGCAAAAAGCTATGGACTTCTATGGAGCAAAAACACATCCTTCCATGTATCTGACTATTCTCATTGAGAGATCAACTCTTTTACTTAGCGTTTCAAGCCATTTGCCCTCCTATGCGGTATTTTTCTGAACTTTCACGAAGTTTTTCCCTTCTGGTTATGACTTAATTATAAATTCGCAGAGATGATTCAACTGGTCTGTGCATGTATAAACGTAGCCAATATCTAGTACGTGTATTAATTACAGTACCTCAAAAAGTAATGCACATGGTCAGAATATGGGTGGAAACTTTTATGTATCCTGATATGTCATACTTAAACATGTGGAAAGAATAACTGACTTGCCTCGTTTGGCTATGGTTTTTAAAGAGCGGGCTTGGTCTAATTGACTTTATTATTTTCTTCTCTGAAAAGCGTGAGTTTCAGTACCGTGCTCAGAAACTTATAATAGATAATATTTAAGGGAGTTTAGATTATTTTAATTCTAGGTAAACATCCTCAAATTCTCTGCCGGATCCTCTCGCAAAGGATACCGATTGTCAACCTTTTGTTTCTGGTATTTGTCTAGTTACTTAATCATCTTGAATGCTTTTAAGGGCATTCTTTGCATAAAGGGGCCTGTTTGAATGAAAGACAATGTAGGAGAAAAGAAGGCTAGGATAATGAAGTATTTTCAACTGCCCTTCCAAAATATACCAAAAAGCCATTTTTTTAATATTTTAATGTTGTAATCTGGGAAATTATAAGAAGAGGAAGTCTCTTCAAACAAAGGGAAGGTATATTTCACAGGTGGTTCTTATGAATTTTGTTGCAGATGCTGGAATCCGCTTTGGTTCTTATGCTTGAAGGACGTCATGTTTCTGATACAAATGCTGATACATCATACAGTGCCAGGGATCCTGAACTTGAAGCAAAATACTGGAGGCAGTTGCAGATGCTTCTGAAGAAAATGTTGGCCACAACACTTTCATCAGGTTTCAACAAATCGCAGCCATCTTCAACATCTAGCAAATCTGGTGATGGTGGAAAGATCAGGGAACTCTACAAGATGTCTCTGAAGGCAAATGACATGGCCCAAGTTCATGCAATGTACAACTTCTGGATATCGTAAGGTGAAACTTATTTTGATACGAGTCTTTATGTTGTTTGCTTCATCTGACCACCAAAGAATTGTTCTGCCCCTCCACCTTGATTTCCTCGCTCCGATATTTGTGTTGGGGGCTAATTTCATTTGAATCTCCTTTTGTAGCTGATTCTTCCTCTAGTCCTCTTCTTCCAAGAGGCTGCTTTGCAAATTGTAATTGACTGTAACGAGCACTAGTCATTGGGAGAACTACACCCCAAAAGTGAGACGTTGAAATTGGGGAACCAAAGGCCTTGTAATGCTTCTCTTTCAAAGATATTTTCCCAATATGGGACTTGTTACATTGTCCTGAAGATAAATAGTTATGGCCAGGTCCTGAAAACTTTTAGTTGTAATCTGTAGAAAAATAGTTATGTTGGGCAGGAATTGCACTAAAATTTTATCTGAAAACTTTTTCGTTCTCTCTATTCCTGGTCCAGAATCTGCCACGACTTGTATTATTACTGTTATTGGCATTTAATACTGTTATTGGCATCCATGATTGTGATCTATTCATCTCAAGGAAATGGTTTACTTGATCATTTTCTTTGTTAGTACTTAGTAGGCAAATACGGCGGCAGAGTGAAAAGTAACACTAGGACACTTCCTTCACAAGGCCTTTCTCAGTTTAGTTGGAGAGAGTGATTACCGGGAACGAGGAGTTTTGGATCTTTAACTTTAGTTTTTAAAAAAAAAAAAGCGCTTATGAATATTTAATGTGCATGGGGTAAAAAAAGTTTTTTAAAAATTAAAATGATTAATGAATTTTGGAGAACAAAATTGTCGGAAAGTATTCATATTTTTTTGCAAATATTGTCTTTCAAATAATTTTTTTTATAAGGGTGCGTTTCCAATTGAAAAAGTCAACTTAGTTTAATGATGCTTATTCAGAAGTCATTTTAAAGGTCTGTATGCAAAAGTCATTTTAAAGGTGATGTAACTTTTTTTAATTTTTAAGTTTTGACTCTTTATATTTTAACTTTTTCAAAACAATATTAATATATCATCAAAATAAAATAAAGCAAATTCAAATATAAATCATATTATAAATATTTTAACGTCCACCGCTGCTTGCAGAAGTTGATTAAAGAACAGAAAGTAATTTTCACAAACATTAATCCAGCCAAGCCAAGTTGGCCAAAAAAGAGAGAACAAAACGTCAAAATAACAATGGAAGGAATCAATCACCGTAAGCTCGGTATCGGATAACATGACGTGTCCCTCCGTGAATATCAACGCGGCAAGCTGACGTGGAAACCAGAATTGTTGACGCGAAAACAAAAACTGATGGGAAAGTACAAACAAATCCCTCCTTGCAAATTTGCACTGTGCATAAAACATTTGAAAGGATCCTTTTCTCTCTCAAGACTTCGAAAGCCCTATATAATCCAGAATTGAAGTCGCCAAAAATGCACACGCATTCTCTTCCTTCTCTTTCAATCCTCTCTCTGCTTCCTTTTCTTTTCTTGATCGTTTTTACTGCAATGGCCGATTCCGTCCCCAAATCCGTTGATTCCGCTGATTCTTCGACTCCTGCCGTTCACATCATCTATACTGAGAAACCCGAGAATGAAGAGCCTGAGGCCTACCACATCAGAACCCTCACCGCCGTCCTTGGCAGGTTTGTTCTTCTGATCTTTTTCTGGCTCTGTTTGTTTCTCCAAGGGGGAAAAAAAAAGAATTGGGTTTCCGGAATTGACCTTGTGGATGATTTTGTCTGTTTGTATGATTTGATTGATTGTAGTGAGGATGCTGCTAAGGAGGCTTTGTTGTACAGTTACAAAAGCGCTGCTAGTGGATTCTCGGCTAAGCTAACTCCGGAGCAAGTTTCTGAGATTTCAAGTAAGTTTGGTCCCCTTTCCTTTGATTGCTTATTCTATTCCTTAATAGTTTTAAGAAATCATCATATTTCTTTAGATGTTTTGTTTGGTGTGAACAACTATTCTGTTCTTGGTGAAGGGGAAGATTCCTTAGCCTTGATTCTTGAAGTTCCATGTTGGTTCCTGTAACACAGATGTTGAATGCAGAATTAAATGAAAAAATGAGCTAACTTCAACTTTCTGTGTCTTTCTTTCTTTTAAAAAATCAATGGTATGCATGGTTTGGTTCTGTTTTCCCCTCTTTTAGATATAGGTTGGTGCTGTCTAAGTTAACACATGGGGGGCATGCTATTAAAATGTTGATTTTCTACTTTTCTAATTAAAAAACTATGAATTGGGTTTAAAGCCTTGCTAGTAAAATATACAGGGGTTTATACGAGAACTGGGATTTTTTTTTATTTTATGAAGTAATTTGTATTTAGATGGGAGGAATACCGATAGTCTTCTGAGCGCAATAAAAAAGAACAAAATTATGAACATCAACTTCTTTTTTTTTTTTTGGTGAAATATGAACATCAACTTCTTGTTCAACTGACTGAAGTTTATGAGCATATGTGAGTCAATTTGTTCAGCTGAATAGTAATGCTAAACTTAATACGATTGAAAAGTAGAGAAGTTTGCGGAAGAGGAATATTCCCCCTCTGGCTTAAAATATAGGGCAACAGGTGATATTTATTTTGTTTGCCAATCCTACACTTACAACACTGTGTTATCGGTTTGTTTTTAATTCCAGGATGAGCATTTAATTTTGGTCATTGATTGTATGAAGGGCAAAACTGAAAAGATAGACACTCTTTGACATAATTTATTAAAGACATAAACTCCTCTTCCTTAAGAAGTATCTTTGCCTTGCATTTTACACTGGAGGGAGTATATTCTAATCTGAAAAGAAATGGTATGAATTTGGGATTGCGGTGGAAAACAGAATACGAACTGTATTTTGAAGATCGATGTTTTACTGTTATGATTTATGAATATGATGTGTCGAAGAATCTTAAGCAAATTGTAAATCCTGCCCATCTCTTTTACAGAAGCATAAAAAGGAAATCAAATTTAGCTGACACTTGTCAGATCTAGTCACATCTGAATGAAGAGATTTGTTTGATTGCATTGTTTCGTGGGTTCTCATACATGCTATGTACTATGTAACGATGTTCTTGATTTTTCACTTGTCTCTGCCGTTTTGTATTAGTAAAGAAATAGCCGCCCCATATATGCTATTTGTGCTTCTCTGTAATGCTCAAGATTAAAAATTTTGGTTTATGTTTTCTCTAGTTACGTTTATTTATTTAGTTAACCTTTTGTTGTGATGTAAAGGCTTATGATTGTCTAGATTGTAAGATTATTGTCTCATCAATAATTGTAGTTTGATTGTTCATTCTTTACTTTTGCAGAGCAACCAGGTGTTCTTCAAGTTGTTCCAAGCAGGAATCTTCAGCTTCACAAGGGTCCGATGAACCTGCATTGAAGGATGAATAGATTCTAGGTCAATGTGTCAAGCAGTTTCCCCTACCATGTATACTCTTGTTTGACCCAACCTAATGCTTATGTGAATGTTAAGGAGAACATCTTGTATAAGCTTATGATTCTGTGATGTATCTATACAAATGCCCCGAACCGGCAATACCTTTTTCTGGGCTGATGATGGAATAATAATCGTTAGATGCTTTGAAATGTAAAACACACGTGACATCTCTATCTGTATTACCTTATTTAGCTCATTGCTTATTGTATGATAAATATTTAATAATAAACATAATACAAATTTTAAGCATTAGAATTTAGAAACATAACAATGGCTGGATTGCATGGGAGCCATTCCTTGTGTCCTTTTTCCTTAAATCAAATGTTATTATTTAAGTATGTAGGGATTCATATTCCCCATTTGTTTTATTTATACATTACATTTAGTTCCGGGGAAACGGTTGGCCTGTATATCGATGTTTTATACTTGCCACTCCTATTCTTATTATAATTTCATTTTATAAGAAATTTTTTGTTCTAAATATAGGTCTGCTAAGAGGTTATTAATGATTGTTTTTAATTTTATCTTAATTCTTGTAAGAAAGATGGGAAGATGTGAGGGTAATTTATAAATGGAAGGAAAGAGAATATTTTATTGAGAAAAAATTTGGAATGTTTTATCAATTTTGTGAGAATTAGTTAAAATTAGTGGTACATAAATATATACTCCATCCACATCTGTACATAATATAAATCACCTCTAGATTTGATCTATAATTATCTTATTTAGATGAGTGGTAGAAACTACTTTTTTAATGTGATTTATGATTTACAAAATAAATAAACAAAAGAAATTTTATCTCAATTTACGTGAACATAGTTTTGTAACGCTATAACAAATAGGCCTATATTAATTACTAGAATGGCCACTAATGATTTGTAGCTTAGACATTATGTATCTCATTTCAAAAAAAAAAAATTATGTGAGTGCGGTCATTGCAAAAATCAAAAACTGCAAATTGGCTATTGTTCCGAGTTTGGTCTATTTCATACTTATTTTGAAAATGATGTCTAGTTTATTTATTTATGTAAAAGTATACATTTTATCTTTTAAGTTTACATCAAATTTCTGTATATTCTCTTGAGTTTAAAATGTATACTTTGAGTCCTTTTATTTTAACATCGTTAATTTTATTTAACTAAAAATGATAATCTATCAAATGTAAACGGTGATTATGTAATTAAATACTTATAAAATATACTCAAATTTTAAGTATTTAATATAATCATATTTAATTTTAAAATTTAACCATGTTTTTTGATCATTTAACTGTAAAATCATCGTTTAAATTTGATGAGTCCTCATTTTCTATCAAATGAAACTAAAGATATTAAGACAAAAGAATTAAAATATAATTTTTAAACTTACAGGATCAAATGTATACTTTAACAAATATAAAAAAAATATGAAAGTTACCTTATTTATAAATTTAATAAATGAAACTCATCGAATTTTATACATTGAAATATGTGAGTTTACTCTATAAAATAAAATGGATTGGTTGGTCAAATTAATAAAAAATTGGTTCAATAGTGAGTTTAAATTCTGTTATAGAGGGATCCAACTCATCAAAACTTTTCTCATTTAAAAGATAGTGGCGCTCTGTTCACATCTCCTCAACCTCCCACACATTTTATTAAGTTTCATGTGACTTTTTTTGTAATAATTTTCTCACGCACACATATATCAACTTGTTTAAAATTTTAAAGAAATTTTTAAACTATTATTTCTTCTGTGAATTAAAATAACATAAGTTATCGATGGTTGATGAGATAAAGGGCATTTATGTTGAACCTTCAAACTCTCGTCCTAAATCGTCGAAAACCTAGGAAGAAAAAAGGGCATCACTCTATCATCTTGCATGATGCTGACGCGGGAATATATTGTCCAACCGTCAACAGCTATTTTTATCACTACTTCTGTCGTTCCCCGCCAACCTGACCTGTGATGCGGCAACTTCTCGTCCAATAAATCGGAGGATCCCAATATAAAAGTAAATGGGAATTTTTGACATTTGAGAGACGGTGAGAGAAAACAGGATTTTTGAGAATTCAAGAGGAGCGTGAGCGAGAGAGAGAGAGAGAGAAGAAGAAAAGAATAGAGCGAAGGTGAGGGAAGAGGTAATAGGAAACAAGATCAAACAAGCCCACTGGGGAAAAAAGAAAACACATTTACTTATCATTGAATTGAGATTGAAATGGAGAAGAATAGCTTTCCATCAAGATCTTCTTTAGCAAATACCGTTTCG
>JANTPZ010101418.1:0-11798 GCA_025593235.1 Vachellia pachyceras
ACACGAAAAGAATGAAGCCAAACATGAAGGCCTCACAACTTTGACCCATAAATCTCTCGCATACTGACAATCACGAAGAACATGCATAATATCCTCGTATCCCTCATGGCAAAAGGGGCATAGAGACGACACATTAGACCATCTGCTTCTCCAAGCATTAGCTGGGAGTCTATTGTGAAAAATTTTCCATAGGAAAATCCTTATTCTCTCCGCTCCCTTCCACTTCCAAATCAGCTTGAACACAGAGCAATATAAATTAGGGGGGTTAATTTCGATAGAAAAGTAAGCACTCTTAACCGTAAAGTTACCATCAGCAGAAAAGCCCCATGCCATCAAATCATTACCAGCATCGTGTCTAGGCGGCATTGTGGCGACTAATCTAAAGATCACCTCCCTACGAACCAGCCCATTAAGCCGATGATAGTCCCATCTACCATTAACCACACAATCAGCTACCTTGGATCTTCCCTCTTCCTCAGAAAGAGTTCTAGAACACAGATCTTTTAATGGCTTACCTGGGATTAACCAGATATTGTAGAAGAAACTCACCATACTTCCATTTTTAACCTGCCATTTAATACCATCCTCCACCAGGATCTTCTGATCACAGATAAAACTCCACAAGCTAGAGTCTCCAAACTGAGAATTAAATAAATTTTGATCACTTCTAAACATAAATTTATTCTCCAAAACTTTAGCCCATAACCCTTGCTGCTACATCTTTTTAAAGTTACAACATGTGGGCTTTTTTTGTATAAATCATCCGGTATCCTGGGTTTATTGTCCGCCCCAGACTAATCCGGACCCTCCGCGAGGAGACCTTACAGTGGTAGCGAGGTACCGATGGGACAACCTTAAAAACAACATTAAAAGTCTATTTTTTAAGGCCTCTAGCTCAATTGGCAGCCCAAACCTCCACTGAATAGGAGGTTGTAGGGCATAGCCTTTTTTTTTTTTTTTTGAATAGAGGGCATGTGACTCTCCCTTTCTTAGTTTAAGGGTTAGGTTTTTACACGGATGAAATGGGCACCGATTTTTTTTTTTTTAATATATGGGCACCGAAATTTCCCTGATATGTACTTCGTATGTTTTGTGCATTGTGATCTCATAGGGAACAGCAACTGAAGTGATAGAGCCGACAACAAATTTATCCAATCAGCGCCAACCGTTGAGTGTTCCACGTTCCCCGCCACCCCCAATCTTCAAACGGAACAGTTACAGAGACCTTCCTACCGGCTTTTTCTTCCACTCTTCGCGCCCTCTCTCCCCTCTTGCCATACCCACCTTCTTCTTCTTCTGGTCTTCGTTTCTATAGTTTCAGGCCTATGACTGGTCGTCTCCCTGTCACTCGCGCCTCAAATATGACCATGTCTTCCCTTTCACTTTCGTCACCGCCTTCTCTCTTCTTATCTTCTTCTGAATATTTATTCCTTCCTCTGCCTCTACGATCCGTTACTTACAGCTGCTTTGCTTCTTGTTCTTCTTCGCTATCCAAGGTCGTCAGGGCTGAGCAACGCCTTCTCATGGACAACCACTCCCCAACAACCTCGCTCCTTCGGTTTCTTCCTCCCGAACTTTCCTCAATGCTCGAACTGAACAAGGTTTCCTTCCCCCCCCCCCAAAAAAACTTTCTTTTTTCCGGATAGAGAAACAGAACTGACGCTCGCTGTTTCTTGCTTATCTGGGTTTATTTAGTAGTTTATATATTGCATATATAGCTCTTAACTTGGGAGGATGAGGAGGAAAAATTGGTGCAGAAATTTTCAATTTTGTTGCAGGAAACGTAACATGTTGCTCTTTTTTATTAGGATTGAACGAGTTGGATTTTAAAGTTTCGAATGCTTGACTGATGAGAGAATGGATTTCTGATTTATTGATCTGGGATGGAGATTTTCATTCGTCTCTGTTTCTGCTTATCTGAGTTTATTCCTGTTTCACTTGTTGCTAAACCTTACAGCAAATAAATAATATAGAATTTTCAATATCTATTTTGGACATGGTCAGATTCGAACATCTATTGGTCTATCATGGATGTGTACGACATTCATACAGATTCTATAGAATTTTCAATTTTTCTTCTTTTTTTATCAGTGTTTAGATTTGCTCTCTTGTTTTTTGGCGATTTGCGGATTGAGGGCTCCAGAAAGGTAGGATCATGAAGTTGGTGGACAACAAATTTGGGAAAGAGACTTGATTCTGTTTCCGTTTAACAGAGTTTATGGGTATTACATGTAGTTAAAGTTAAACATATTAGACCGGTTGATAAGAGGAAGGCAAGGCGCCGCGTACCTGTCAGGTCTTGGGTTCGAACCTTGGGAAGTCTCTCACGGGACGACCTCGGATTAGTCTGAGTCCAAAAGAATCCGAGACATCGGGAGAGTTTTCTCTCACTAAAAAAAGGTTAAACCTATTAGAGGATCAGAAGACGGCTAAAGAAAACATAGAATTTCCTACTTTTCTTTCAGGAACACGGTTTCCAGTCTCTGGACATTTTTGCCCTTCTTTTTTAAATTATGGGTTAAGTTGACCACTAGGATTATGAAGTTTGACGACGTTGTTGATTAATTAATTACTATTTTCGATGGCACAACTAATTTACGAATATTAAATAAAATTAGTTAAATAAATTATTGTAACAAATGATATCAGTTTTTTAAAAATACTCTTCTTAACTATGTGGATTGACGATGGAAATCCTTTGGGATACTTTGAAAAAAATAATGATAAATTCAAAACATAAAATGAATTGGGGGTGATAAGTACATTTAAGATGAAATCAAATACCTTTTCTACTTCACACACATACATACATAACCGGAGGCAGTAACAATTTGACTTTGTTTCTGCGTATGAGTTTGAATTTGACTTTGTTTCTGTGTGGACAGGGCTACATTTTTCTTATCGATCGAACACGTTTAATTTAAATGGAAGAATAATTATAACATAAGTTGTACAATTGCAGAGGTTCTGAGTGGAATAAGGAAGGAAGCAGAAGGAGGATTTCTTCCTTCTAATGTTGCTTCAGCTATGGAACAAGTTTATCACAGCTACAAAAACGCAGTAAGTTCATAGTATTCCTTCGATGTGGTCGCAGTAATTATTGAAGTGAAACAGAGTAATGTTTCTGGTTATTATTCTTTCCATTGCTGTTTGTTGATTTGGAAATTACAAATAATGTTTCAGGTTCGTCGAAGCGGGGATCCACAAGCAGATGAGATTGTATTATCAAATATGACTATTTTCTTCCTTGTTTGGTTTGATGGAATTGGAGAGATGGAATTGGAATTGGAGATGAATTCCATCATGATTGCATGTTTGATACACTTGAATTGGACTTGGAAATGAATTCCACATGAAACCCAAATTGCTCCAATTCCACCAAAACAATTCCATCTGAAAAGCAAAGTTTTCCAATTCCACACCCATAATTCCATCCTTAACCCCATGTCCAGTTCAAAGAGCAGAGGCCGTCGACGACTGAGCAACCCAGCGACTTTGAGCAACTTCCTCGCCCACTACAACCGTCGGTGACCTTGAGCAACCGTGACGGCGAGCATCCCAGCAGATCGACGGCGAGCACAGTGGCAACGGTGAGCATTTCAGAGAAACGGTTGCAGTAGCCGAAGAATTTGGTTGCACACCAGTGACAGCTAGGACCCAGCAGCAGCGGCAACGGTGAGCATCCCAGCGGCAACGGCGACGGCGAGCAACCCATCAGCAATGGTGATGCATCTTCCCCCTCCGGCGAGAACTGGGTTCAAACTCAACACAACAACGGTGACGCATCTTCCTCCTCCGGCAAGAATTGGGTTCAAACCCAGCAGCAGCAATGGTGACGCATCTTCCTCCTCAGGCAAGCAACCCACCATCACCGATGCATCTTCCTCCTCCGGTGATAACTGGGTTCAGCACAGAGATCGGGTTGCAGGGGAGTTTATTTTGGGGTTAAAGTTGAAAGTTTTTTATTTTTAAATGGAGAAGGGCATTTTACTCTTTTTATACAAAAACTAGATTCCATTTTCATGACATACCAAACATACTTTTAAATTTTATTTCCATCTTCATTTCCATATCCATTTCCATATCCATCAAAATTAATTCAAGTGTACCAAACAGGCCCTTAGATCGCATAGTCATGGATGTTGTGGTGAGATTGTATTATCGAATATGACTATTCTACCGTTGTATTATCTTTATCATATATAAAAGTTGGACAACTAATTTACAAATATTAACAAATTAGTTAAATTAGTTATTTGTAATAAATGTGAGTGTCTTTTCTTAAAATACAATATTCAATTATATGTATTATAATTACTCCTTATAATAGAAACCTTATTTACTACGTGCAATTAATAAGGATATTTTAAGGAGAAATTATAGATTTGAGAGGTAAAGTAGATTGAGGTCTTACATTTAAATAGAAATCATGTATCTAGTTCTTACATTTAAAACTGAAAAGAAGTAGTATTGTCATTTTGTTTCCGTGATACCACTTGACATGTAATAACATTTAGGGCTTGTTTGGCAATCAATTCTAGAACCTATGTTTGTTTCAAAACCTAAGTTTTACTTCAAAAATGAGGTTTTGTCCAAGCAAAATTTTTTTTCTCAAAAGCTATTTTGGTTATAAAACCTCTGTTTAAAATCTAGGTTTTCTCTTTCCTACTTTTTCCTCTTTCATCTTTCCTACTTTTTCTTTCTTCCTCTTTCCTACCCATTTTCTTACCTCGAAATCCGTAAAAGTTAATAACTTCTCAAACATAAATCACTTTTCAAAACCTAGGTTTTGACTCGAAACCTGTAAAAGCTATTTTCCAAAATCTATTCTCCAAAACCTTGATTTTACCTCAGAATCTGTAAAAGCTATTTTCAATCTCACATCTAAACACGACCTTAGTTAGTTTTGCCCAAATGTATCATTTCATACCACTATCAAGCTTAGAACTTTATTTCATTTTTCTCCCCAGATCCTTTTGTCTTTAATTCACATCATAAGGCAAAGCGAGAGCCTTTTGACTACTACCTGTTTGGTCAAAAGTATATTCTTACCGATATGCGTTTGGTAGAGTTGATAAGGGCTACTACCTGCATTCCTCAGGACGAGGGTTCGAACCCTGCGGAGTAACAGCCGCGATAATTAACGCAACTTCAAAGAGGTTGTCTCATCGGTACCTCGCTACCACCGTAAGGTCTCCTCGCGGGGGGTCCGGATTAGTTTGGGGCGGGTAATGAATCCAGGATACCCCAGGATACCGGATGGTTTATAAAAAAAGGTATATTCGTCCTTTAATTGATTTCAGGTTAGTTCATCGACAGCTTTATCACCCATTTTTCATAAATTTATTATATTGTTTGTGCCATAATATAGATACAGAAATATAGAACAGCAAACAGAAAAATGTACGTATTCAAGGAATCAATTTGATCCGGAGTTACTCAATTTCTTTTGGCGCGGTATTTTTGCGTCGGTGCAGAAATTCATACATTGGCAACGTTTCCGTTTTCCATGAAATGGAACAGAAACTTAAACAGGTGCTCATTTTTTGTGACATCTAATTTTATATTATGTGATTAATTTTTGTTTCTTTTAAGGAATTAATATTTCTGCCTTCTCGTTATTTAAAGGTATAGAACATCTGATCGTACCTCCTTTTTTTCCCTGGTATTTTTGCATTCAAGTAGGAGGATCCTTCCATTTAACTCAAAACATTCATAATTGTAGAGGAAAATTCTGAGAAACTGAAGAACTTAACTAATGCAGGGACACAATATTGTATTGATGTCAAATCACCAAACTGAAGCAGATCCTGCAGTTATTGCATTACTAATTGAAAAGTCATTTCCATATATTGCTGAAAACTTGGTAAATTTTCTATTTTTTTAAATTCTCTCGCTATTTTTTTGATAGTAAAATTTGTTCAATTGACTTAAGAATTTGAATCTTTTACTACTAATTTCCTCAGTTATCATTAATTAATACAAGACGAACTCAAAACAACTGTAAGGGCCCGTTGAGTAGCCATATTAATTATCAACTACACTCTATATAAACACTTGGCAGTTGGCATGGTGAGGTCATGGAAAACCATAAACACAGGTATTTTACAGAACTGAAGAAAAACGTTGGGGGGATGATGTAAAGAAATAACCTTCTTGTCTAAATGAGATTATGTGATTGATAGGGTATGAATTAACTGAAAAATTTAAAAGTTAGACAGATGTGATACAGGGGGGTTACAGTGAAGATTGATAATTGATGAGGCACATTAATGTTTTTTTTTATACAAAAATTTTAGGAAAGGGGTTGGGCTCACCCACGATCCAAGGGCAGGGCACCTAACTCATGATCCACTGGGACCTGTCCCGTGGGCACGAGAGCATGTTAAGCAAACCCTTTAGTTCTGGCTACACAGGTAGGTCAACCCAGTTTCATTAAGCTGTGGTGATGCCTCTCCAAGCGTCGCGACTGGAGCCACAACAAAGTGGCACTCTCCAGGATCGAACCTTCTCCCTTTAGGTGAGAATACTAATCAAATCCTTTCATCAGTTGAACTCACGGATCATGGGTGCACATTAATGTTTTCGGGCCGTGCCATTGCATTGTTGTGCTAGGGAAGCCCATGAAAGTGGTGTTAAGTTGGATTACATGGGCATTTTGGTCATTAGCCAATAAGATTCTATTGTTCGCTTTTACGTGGAGTGGGAATTCCGAGGTAAAGCGTGGAAATGAGGAGGGTGAAGGGATGGCGTTGCACAGTGCCCGACGCAACCATTCATTTATTGCTCTTTTCCTTTGGATTCGGGATTCATCTCTCAGCTCATCCATAGCCTATTTTCCATCCATGGCCTTTTCATAGACACCACAGATTTCCTTTTCTGTTGATATCCCCCCTCGTGCCCCCACTTTTCCTGCGTTTAATATTTCATCTTCCCAAATTTAAAATGCGCCATTTTAAGTGGATTGCCTGGATAGTTGAAAGTTTCTTCTGGGGAGCTTAAGTGGGTTGAATCCTAACAATTCATTAGTCATAGGGCATTTATCGTATACACTTATAGAGGTATTTACAGATTGCACATCAATAAAAATTTTATATCGGTAATAGAATTTAAACTCACGACTTATAGTTTGTGACTTAATTCTTTATCAACTGTATCAACATTTGTTGGTGTCTAAGATCTACTTTATAAATGGGAGATTATGAGTTTGGTCTCCTTTAATACCTTATTGTTAATGTTTGCCCTTATAATTTTTTTTTAAAAAAATACAGTTGATTTTAATGCTTTCACAATTCAAAGAGACTATCATAGTCCAAAAGGCAAGCAAATTATATATGGCATCATGATTTTATTTCTCAATTGCATTTATAATGGATTTAGCACTCTAAATTATAAAAAAATAATGGCGTTATATGAAACATAAAAATAATATCAAAAGGTATCAACTACACCTCGATCATGATTCATGTAGGTAATATCAGGGTGCTGGATGCACTGTTTGAAAAATTACGTTGTTGCATGTGATTGCGAAATAATACCGTAACACTGTATTATATATGCTGCTCTACTCTAACAAGTGATAAATAAAGGTACGGTTTGGTCATTAATTCACCGATGAACTTAAAGCTTGGTAATTAACGTGAGATCAGTTCCTTGGTTTAATCATATTAATAACCTCAATATAATGTCCCCTTTGTAATTAAAGGCCTCTGGATCTCTTCCTGCGGACAAGGTTAAAAGGGCAAAAAAAAAAAAACTTTGATAATTTTTTTTTTTTGAAAACGCTTTGAATCCTCTTTAATATTTATGTCATTTCAAAATCATTCGTAAGAAGCACTCCTGATTTATTATTTTGTTTTTTTTTTAAAATAAGTGTAGATGATGCATGCATGCACCGCTGAACAAGGGATTTGAGAGAGATGATGGAGGAGCCCGAGGCGAACAGTTGCGTTGAAGGTTTTCCCTAAGCGGCCAATGTTAACGTTGCTACGTTTCCTGCTGTATATGTGTTGCTTTGCTTTGTTTGGTTCTCCCATAAGATTCCTCATCATTAATCAAATCCACATTTTAATGAGGTGGTCCCCATCTCAGTGCATCTCCCAACGTTAACATTAACATTAACATCACTGCTTATGGTAATAAAGAGCTAGGGTTACCTCCTTTACATAATCACCCTATACTATAAATGCTTCTTGTCCCATGCATATTCCCCATTCATATCACCCATTAAACCATACTTTTCGGTTTCTTTTAAAAGAAAACTTTTATAATCATATCTATAAATCACTCCCACCATTTTACATGGTTAAAAGATTCAATTTCGTTAGTTCTGCATTCTTCAAATCAACAACTTGTTAGTTTCATATCTGTTTAATATACATTATACAACAACTTATATGGTATGAGAAGAAGGCTAACACAACAATAAATAAAGGATGAAATTACACGTTCATGTGGAATTTTTAATAATACACCTTGGTATAAGTTCAAAAAAAGCCCTTCCCCATGCTTAGAAGCAGCAGAAAGAACGGTGAATATGCGGGGCATGAATGACAGAAAAGTTAATACGATCGAAATAAAAAGATATCTTCTTCCTCAACTCTTACGTTATTCATCACTTTCATTCTTTAATTTCAATAATTCACATTTTCGTCTTAAAAAAACGCTTATAAATGCAGTTTTTTTTTCTGTCAATCTTATAAATGTAAAAGTTTGGCACTCTGGATCATATATATGATGGGATTTTCATTCCTCAAAGCATTCCCATTCCTTTACAGCAATTCTCTACACTTTTTTCCCCTTTTTGTCAATTGGTATTATTTGTTTGCAGCACTCGTTTATTTATTTTCTTTTCCCCCTTTCAAGGACATCGAATCTTGCACAGGACTGGGGCTCCGATCCTCACTCCACCCCTACTGCTCCTCACCTTTTTATTCATACCTTCAATATATTGCACTTTAATTTACTTTGAGATAAATGTTGAAGAGTTCCTTATTAATGTGATACTTATGGTCGAGTGTTTAAAAACTCATCAAATCCTTATCTGGCTAGCTAACTCGTTTCCAATAATACAACTAAAATTCAGATATGTGTAACAGTTGCATATGTTCAAATTACGTTACACTTGAGCCCTTCAACAATTTTTAGATGCATTTGAATAATGAATTTTGTAGCAGAGGAGACCTTTCAACAATTATTTACATCATTTTAATACATCGTTTCATCTATATATTCAGTCAATGTTTGTTTTCTAGGTAATTAATGTTTGGGTTTATAAATTAAAGAAGTTAAGTGTATTATTTAAAAGAATTTATATATAAGTATCATTACATTATATATTCATTTATAATAAACCTAAACACATTATTTGACAATTTTATTAGTTAGAGAAGTATGATACCAATTTTTCAATTCAATTCTTTGTACTAAAAATAATTCTCGGACATGCATGATGTGAATAGTTCATGAGGTTGATTGGGTAAAAAAGAATAATTGATGGGACCGGTGGATGAGTCCAAAAGTTGAAGCTGATGTGGACAATAATACACGTGGAAGGGACCAAGAGGATGCCACTTTGCGACATTTTCCAACATAGATTTCCAGAATCCAAGGGTGATCACTTGGTGCTTTTGATGAAAATAATATTTTTCCTGCTGGCAAACAGAAAAGGAAAATAATAATATTTTCCAGTATAAATAGCAAAGAAATTAATATTTATTACCTTTTTTTTTCTAAAAAAAAATCACTCAGTGGTTTTTCAAATCTAATGGATTTCACATCACAGGATTATCTTTAACGGATTAGAGCTAACCCCCTAGGTGTTATGAGAGCGAATTGCCTTTGCTGTGTGGTATATTCCCCCGCCCTAAATATACAAATTTGTTAGAGTTATTCTTAATCTAAATATAAAATTTTAATTTATTTTATTTCTTAATAATAATAGTGTATTTTTTTAATTTGAAAATGATAGGAGAGTATAACACAATGTTGCATGGGGAAATCTTATGCATCGTTTGGTACGTAGAATTCATTTCGATGGATATGGATATGGAAATGGAAATGAGGTTTAAAAGTATGTTTGGTATGTCATGACAATGAGGTATAATTTTTGGATGAAAAGACCTAAAAGCCCGTCTAAATTAAAAACTTTTTTTTAACCTGTAAACCTAAGCTTCGGCGTCGCCCAGTCTGCCGTCGGGAGCAAAGCTTCAGCCTCAAACCGAAGGAGCTTCCACATGGAAATGAGCTTGGTTGCCGACGGTGAAATGATGCCGAAGACTGGTTTTATTGCTGAGGAAGAAGCTCGACTGATGGAGGTCACCACCATCTTCCATCACAGAGGAAGATGCTGATGAATGATGATGCATCAAGAAGCTCGATTCCTTTGCTTCACTGTCGGAGTGAAGCATTAAAACCAGAAGGTCGACTGCCGGAGGCCGCCATAAAAAACAGAAGGAATCAAGAAGACTGGTTTTAATGACGCCGACGATGACAATGACGAAGACTAGTTTTAATGCTGAGGAAGAAGCTTGACTGCTGGAGGTCGCCGTCGGGAGCTTCCAGGTCACCGGAGGTTGCTAGGCGACTGCTCACTGGTGGTGGCTTATGTACATGGAATGGACAGAGACGGCGTCGCTGCTCGCTGCTCGCTGGTCACGATGGGTAATGATGGAATTATCAACATGGAATTGAAAATCCAAACTTTTCATGTGAAAACGAAAATCCATGAGTTTGATGGAATTGGTTTCCACATACCAAACATGCATGGATATGAAAATCAATTCCATTTCCATATTCATGCCTCCAAATTCCATCAAACCAAACGGACCCTTAGAGAGTCATAGCTGCATTTGTTATATATACTTGAATAGTTTATCTGGCTTCTCAATCCACCATATCAAATTAGTTAAGCGATGCATCCATGGCTCCTTTTTCATAGTATTTTGAAATTTGAATTGATTTAATCCTTTTTTTTATTATTTCATTTAAGGCTGTCACCACATTAAATATTTTTTTACCTTTTTACCCCTCATTACCAATATTTCATCACCTCATCTCTCTTGTATTCTTTCTCATTCTCTCAACTACAATTCTCCCTCTTCCATGCTTGTATGAACAATAATATTTAAAATAATTTATCTCTAACATATTTATTACTTTTAACTAATTCTAATATATATTTTAGATCCTATAAAGTGCGATAGAGCCATAAAAGGGGAGCAAAACGAAACGAACTGCATGAGACTGATACTGTTAATTTACATATTTTTTGGCAACATTATACTTGTTTGGTTTGCACGTTTAAACCACATTACACATAAGTCGAGATAAAACTTTTATCATATACTTAGTTTGAAATTCGTAAATCCAGTCCCCGGCAGATTTTCAAACACGGATAGTATGTGCAAAACCAATTATTATTTTTAAATAACGGGTAGCTAGAGACTAATCATCTGAAGTGCTGAGATGAGTTCGAACTTTGAGCTCTCTCGATGAAACCTTATCCACAGCGCTTGATTCAAAACCAGAACATGGTGTTTAAGGAACGGGGCAGTGGGGCACCTACCAACTGCCTGGTTGGTGCAAGACTGAAGCAGAACCAACTAAAATAATTTAGTGCTACAAAGCTTTTCCTGGCCGCCTCCTGTAGGTGCAGCTAATTATGAATAAGGGTAAAATAATTTATTTCATTTATTCAATGCAGTATTTTTTTTTTGGACTGACTCAATGTAGTATTTTTCTGGACTGACATATTCAATGCAGTACGAAGAAAAATTATTTTATATTTTTATTTAAGC
>JANTPZ010101424.1:0-29486 GCA_025593235.1 Vachellia pachyceras
GGTCCCCCTTCTTGATAGATACTCAGAGACTTACCCAGTTCAGGCCATTGCTTCTGCATATCAGAAGTAAGTGGATGCTCGAAATTAATCTTCACTTTTTTGGAGCTCCGACACAGAAGATCTTCTTCCTCATTAGACAACGGAATCAGCGATTTTTCCCCAACGGTTCCGAGAGCGTTTGTCGCAGATTCTTCCATCTGATAGAGACTTCTCTTGTTCATTATTACTAGTTAAACTGGGCTTGTACACCATGCATGCTAAGTATGGGATCCCTTACATTCATGAGAAGCCCAAAAGAAATGGGCCCTAGCCATATTTCACCCCAACTCCTTCGTTTGGTTACTTTTCAAGGACTCTCATGCCCTCTTTGATTTATGAGGGAGAGAAGAAGCCAGTATTATGTGAGATTCAGATTCATTCCACGAATACGGAATCAAAGTAAAATATGATGTAAGAGTGATGAAAGATGCGAAGAGATTTCAAAGGCGTTCAGTATACTATGCTTCACAAAAAAGAAAACTAGTTCTAGTATTCTAAGTTCTAAGCAACAGATCGGGGCAAGTCGTACGTCCAGAGGGTTAAAAAAACAGAATAAATAACAAGAAGAAAAGTTGTAGGTGGAAGATGGCATGATCTTGTGACATGAACCAGAGGGTACAAAATGGAAGCAAACAAACAGCAAGTTTTTTAGACGGCTGAGTCGGCGGACGCCTTTCACGATCCATAACATCCTAAGGACCTAACTTAAAACTCGATCCACTTGGGCTTGTATTATCAGGCATCCGTCACCATTTCCCACCTCTCGACCCGGGGAAGATGACGGAGTAAAGTAAGGAGGTGAAGCGCAAGGTGTCGAAAACGGTGTCGTCTCTATTATCACTTCCACTTCTTCCACACTCTCATCCCCGCCACCAGGCTCAGCAGAGTAACACACCCTTTTCTTCCTCGGCACCGTCTCCGCTGAGGAAAAGTTATCGGAGTCCAGGCCCTCCCTGTCTTCCTCCTTGATGGTGAACAGAACCCTGGAGGGGCCGTGCAGACACTGCCACTTGATCACCTGCTCCGCTAGCTCCGGCGTAGAATTGGAAGAAGCGGGAGGGGAAGTTCGTTGGGGTTCCACCCGGGACTTCCGTTTGCAACACAGGAAGCGGAGGAGTTGACTGTGGGTTTCGGGATCAGAGTGAGGACGCCGACGGAGCCTGTGACGGCGCAAGAGTACGTAGATGATTTCGAGGAAGAGGGCAGCGAGGAGGAGAGTGATGGTCACCGTGATTGCTGTGCCCAGCCTGTTTGGGCCGACCATGACGGATGGTGGGAGCAGGCGCTGTGGTCGTCGCTTTTGCGCTGGTTTAGCTTTCCGTTGGGTTCAAAGCCTCGAACGTTTCGTATGTAGAAAGTGCAAGGCGAGGAACCGGTTACCAGAGGAAAAGGTAGAAGGCCGTGTCATTGAAAAGGAGCCAAGAACTTGGATAAAGGGCAGTGTGTGAGAGGGGGGTGAATTGGTGGAAGGCGTTTATTGTTTGGAGAGGGGGAGGGGTAAAAAAGGGAAAGTGCAGGTGGATGGAAAAGGATGTGTTTTGTGGTGGCCTCGGGGGAAGGGGAAGGGGGGGTTATAATGGCGATGTCGCCTTTAATGGCTGACGAAAGGGGAAACGGTTGGGAGGAAGGAGAAGGTGATAGAGACATGTATGAGCCCATGAAAGATGATTAATGATGACAATACGTTAGTGTGATATTATCTGTAACTCATGAACCATGATATGATATATCAGGCCAACAACCAGCACCCGTTGTACCTGAACCAAATCTTCTCGCTCCCATTCCAAATCTTAAATCCTTCCTTCCTTCCTTAATTACAGAATAATGATAATAATAGCAATAAATAAGGAGGGTGACAATTGGGATAGTAATCCAGCAACAGCCTCACAGAGTCCAAGTCCTGAAGTGAAAGAGACTCGTACGTACCTACGTGTGCGCTCTCTCATTTTGAGCTCTGCATGCCCTATTTCACTTCTCAAGCTGCCTGAGGTTAGGATGGCGTGCGATTCAGAATCAGGAGTGTGGTGAGCGTATACTTTTCTGACGTAACAGAGAACATCTGGCTTTTAATTGTCATCAGGCCAGCCATGTAATGAATGTAGGTGCTCCGGTGAACTTTAGTTGCCTTACTTGTAAAAAATTAACAGTGCGTCTTAAGTCATTAAGCGTATATTTTTGTATGATTACATGTGTTGAGTTTATCATATATACATGCCCACTGCGAGCTTTCCTCTGTGTGTGTGTGTGTATATTAGCGTATGGGGTATCTTTCTTGAGAGTGTCGAAAGAGGGAATGGGTATTTAGCTGGAGATGACAAGCAAGCATACAAAGACAAGTGGTTGTTAGGGAGAGGATAAGGCGTTGCTTAGTAATTAATTAAGCACGTTGAGGACGCAAAAAAGTGAAGCTTTTACGTACCAAACCATGACTTCCCCGAAATAATAGGAGGGGTGGGGATCATGATGAAGAGTCACTTTAACCGGGAAGCATGCCAATCCAGGCTATGCCCAGCGCCACACGCCTGCCCCCCTCCATCATGCCATCAAATTCACATGGGATAACCATCAAAGGTCAGACCAACATCTCATCCCCAGCCCAACAGTAACCGGAGGGGTGAGCCCAATAAGCCCAAGCCCAACCTTCCCTGTTTGGGCCATAACAATGCTGGCAGGCTTCCATGATTCCAACGGCCCACGAACTCAGCAACAAAGGGCCCTCACCATGCCATCACTTACCCTGTCCATAACTGAGAACCATACAGAAAAGCCTGAACTAACATAGGACAACCACATTAACATATTAATCAGAGTTCACCATACTTTTCATGTTCGTGTCAATCATTAAAAAAATGGAAATAACGAGATCACTAATAATAATAGTAAAGGGTTAAAAGACAGATATAAATTAAATTTGGCAAACTGAGGAATGGAATGTGGTTTGGTTTGGGAAAACGACCCAACTCTGTTGAAAAAGCAGCGTTATTAATCTTCGAAGCCAAATGGTGGTAGATATTCTTTGGTTTTTGGATTGGCGTGATGATCAGCTGATACCCCCACACCGCACAGTTCCCCTTTTTGACCACCTCTCTTCTCCATCAGAGGAACATACACACACATATGGTGCTGTGGTGGTACCTCCCAACGCTTCTCAGCCGTCCAGGTCAAGCCTGAAACCTCATGCAGCTCATGGAACTGCCTAGGATCCTTCATCACTTTCAAATTAATGATAACTTCCTCGAAAGCATCCCAAAAGACGACAAGCACTAAGACTGTATATGACGCTGCCCTAACGGGGAATACATCCATATCCATAGATTGCAGGCCACTTTTGGATCTGGGACTTCCCTTACTTTCATGCACAATGGAAAGACAAAGATAAAAGATGGAAAAAAAAAGAGCATAGAAATGAGCTCTCGACAGTGACCTTAGCCATAACAACCATATGTCGTCCATTCCCCCTTTTCTTAAAGTCTGAGAAAGCCTCAACTGTGTGTGGAAACCTTGTCTTCATCCTCATACATTGTTGTCTTTATTCTCGGTCTGTACCAATACGCCCTTTTCTTTTCTTTTCTTTTGGGGGGTCTCTCTCAGGCTATTTCACTCTAATCCCCTTTCGTTTATCTACAACGCCACTTCGTATTCGATGCATTCCAGCCAGTCCCTGCCCTCTCTTTTGCGCGGGGTCTCATATAAATATTCTCAGATGCCTGGACTTTGGACGCTCGGAAATTTCAAACTTACCCCTTTATACATTGAACGTCGTGTTTCGTCTTTATTCAAAACTTCTGTTACGTGTGACCTTTAACACATTTAGGCAAGAGCAGTGACCCAGTAACTACATGTTTATATAATTTATTTCACATGCAAATTCAAAAACTAAACACACTCGTGTTATTTAATATGGAATTAGTATCAATTTCAAAATGTGAGGTAGCACCGAGCATTTACGCTTGTGCATTTTGCTTTGTCTTTAACATTTTTTTTTTTTGAGTGAAGAAAGAACTTTATTGATAAAGCCAAAGATTACATAGCGAAAACATACAAAGCAAAATGAAGGGAAGAGAAACAATCAGAAGAAGCACAAACGAGAAAAGAAATAGAGGTTAATACATGGGATAATAGCATGGAGTCGAAGGACCTGCCTGGAGTGATCAGCAAGAGCTAGAACCTCATTGATCAAACGTGAGGCCGAGGTTTCCTCATTACAGAAAATTCGGATGTTCCTAGCATTCCAAAGTCTCCAGCAGATGATGCCAAATATTGTACACCAATGGGAATTACTGGCATGCTTCTTTAAATTAGTCTGCAGCCAGTTTGCAAAAGGCATGGCGAGGAATTTGTCTTTGACATTTTAAGTTAAAGCTTCGCTGCTTATTTAGTACTGGCCTTTTCTATCTAAATCAATTGAAGTCTCACAATTATACAGCCGCTGGTTTAATTTGAGTGATGAGGAATTCGAATATAGAACTTTACGAGAGATACTCATGCATGTGATAATGTGCTCATTATTTATGCGAACAGGAACAAGTTTGAAACTGTCCCTCCCTAGCTCCCTCCCTCCCTCTGGGGGTCACTCATTTCAATTATGTCAGATATATAGTGGGCTTACGACCCAAAATTTGTAGAATTAGATCGTTGTTTCTTTAGTGAAGTCCAATCTGTCATAATCAACCTAGCTGCTGCCACTTGTTAAAGTTGATATGTGTAGGTATTTTAGCAAATAAGAGGAAATCATTAAAAAAGACGGCTAAATCCCATATCTTGACAAAGAGGCACAGAAAGAGTCCCCCAAAAGTGGCGATTTAGGTATTTCAATAGCAATTATTTGGAAAAGGTATCTGAAGCCCAAACCTATGCCTCTTTGTAAAGACAAGACTGGAAGTAATTAAAAAGAACTTAGCATTCTTAGCTATGCACGTAGTTTTAGTAGTGACACGAGACTGGTAGTACTAATTAAAGGACGGACTGGGAAGAGAGCAAAGCATGTACAGACTTGGATGGAAACGGATCAGCCAACGGAGGCCTTGTACATATGAAATCATCGTTGAAATTGGCTCATGATGAAGAAACTAGAGTTATTTTCCTATCACAATTAACAACAAAGATGATAGATATCGATCATAGAAGGTTTGAAGCTTTGCTGGGATCAATAATACAAAGGGGTCAGTGTTATCGGATTCTACTTAAGCTCTATAATATCTCTAACCTTTAAGACATAAAACGTTCATCTTTTAACATTGCATGAGAGATCGGAGAAATCTGTGATGCTGGGATATTTCATATGACTATGCAAATAGAGAAGCAAACTAACCAGTGAAAGAATCTAGCGATTTGAGTTTCAAAGAAATGATCGTAGAAGAGCTTTCCCCTCTGTGTCTGGATCTAATGTGGCTTGATTTGACTAGAGATATATTAACCCCTATAGATTAATCTCTTGATTGCCCTCCTCTGTATTAAAGAGAAATGATTTCTAAAGTAAAGTAGGCCAACGTGATTCTTAAAGAGGCGTAGAAAATAAAAGAAAGGAAATAAAGAAAAGGGATACTTTATTCACATAATGAATACGTTTAGTTTTTCTTTTCTTTTTGAAAAAGGTGCACAAGACTTATGATTTAAGTTTAGTCCATCAGCTAGGGCCCTTGGTGACGCATCTTCTCTGCGATAACTATGGATTCAGTTACCGTCCTTCTGCATTAGCCAATGGCTCTACCAAATGACCCCATGAGGATCCCAGTCCCTTTTGTTTATCTCATCTCACCTTCCACGAGGGGAACATCAGAAACGTACGAACACAATTTTATCTTGTTTGTCTTGTATGACACCCACACAAAATGGGAATTAATCGTTTCACACCATCAATCAACAAGACATGACATGCACGTATATATATTTTTTTACTTCAAACCCCCCCCCACTATAAAAAAGAGGCTTTCCTTTCTTTTCTTTGTAGTCTCCTCTCCTTTAAAGTTCGTGGTGTCAAATTCATGAATAGAGTATTTCACACATGAATGATTAGAAATGTGTGAAATGGATTTTGTGGTTGGGTTGATAAGGTAATTCAATGGTAACAACTAATGTCCTGTTTGGTATCATGGAATTGAAACATGAGAAGTGGAAGTGAGGTTGGAAATCAAAATTTGCCTTATTTGGTAGGTAGGAACCCAATTATATGGAACTACCAGTTCCATGAAAATGGGTTCCATGGGTTCCATAGGTCTACCTATGGAAGCCATATGAGTTCCATAGAATTGGCACTTTCGGACAATCTTACCCATCGTCCCTTTCACTGTAGCTCATCGGTCATGGCCTCTCCCTCTGGCGTCACCAGTCGTCCTCTGCACCATCCCTTCTCCGACGGTAAATGACGATGACGGTAACAGCTTCCCTCTCCGGCGCATGATAAGCAAAATCAGCTCAAACATATCCCATCCCAATGAACATGATAAGCAAATGATGAGGTAACCTATTGGAGCTGCAACTCCTATTTGCTGCCGGAGCTGCGATCGGATATGTTCCTATTTGCTGCCGGAGTTGTGATCAGCTATTAGATCGGGAAAAACGACGGACGGCAAAGTAACAGCAAGATCCAAGAGTGTATCGGCAATGGAAGTGTTGCAACTCTGACCGAAAGAGACTTCAGGGCGATCTTTAGGGTCGACTGAGCTTGAGGTCGATGGCTGTGAGTGCGAGAGAAGAGCTGAACAGAGGAGAGCTTGACAGGGAGAAGAACGCTGGAGTTGACGAAGCTGAGAGGCGAGTTGAACAGAGGAGAGCTTCACAGGCAAAAGAATGCTGGAGTCGACGAAGCTGAGAGGCGGGAGAGCAGAGAACCAGACTGATGAAGGATGTGCCGGCATGAGCTGGTCGGCAGAGAGTCAGAAGATTTTTTTTTGGGTAAAGGGCATTTTGGTATTTTCCTACCAGATATACATATTTTAATTATAAATTATATCCCACTTCTTCCATCCTACCAAACAAGTTTTAAAACCCATTTCCAGTTCCACTTTCACTTCCACTTCCAATTCCAATTCCAATTCCACTTCCATTTCCATCAAAAACATTTCCAACGGGGCATAATGTGTCGGCATGAGATGAACAACGAAAATACGAACCACTTTAATTACAATTAATTTTTTTTATTGGAGACTATTGTATTTGAGATGTGATCGGGTATTGAATGTGGAAGTTTCTCCAAACAAAGTTTGAATCTTGATTCACTGTATTGTAAGAGACTAACTATTTCTACCAGATCCAACCTAATGATTAAATCCAACAGTCAATTTAATTTTGATTTTGAAGCGTTCCAATGGAAGAGTGATTGGGCTTAGGCCCAACAGCTTTTTGAACACCAGGATGGTCCCAGCGTGCCATTATGTGCAGCAGATTTGGACCTCACCGAACCTCACGTGCATCTCTGCATCGTATCTTATCATTGCGCCTCTCATTCTTCAAAATAATCCACGATTCCTCCTTTACGATCTCAGCCTTTTTGTAATTTCCTTTCCACTCAATTTTAAGTGTGCAGTTATCGTCATGGAGAAATAAGGAGATCTTTGATAATCACTTCACCAAACCTCCTAATCCTTATAACACATTCAGCGCGTCTTGGAAATTCTATGTCCAAAGTGATGATATTTTGGAGGTGAGGCCTGATCCAAATACATTTCATCCGCAACAGTGGATACCACCTGATAGAGGTTGGGTTAAGGTCAATGTTGATGGAGCAGTAGACTCCAAGAAGGTAGGCTGTGGAGGTGTTATTAGGGACCATTTGGGCAGGGTTCGCGAAACCTCTGAGGCTTTCTGACTCCTATGTAGCCGAGGAATAGGCAATTCTCAAATGCTTCTAGTTAGTTTCTGAATGTGGTTTCAGGAATATAGTAATTGAATCATATGCTAAATTATTAGTTGACATGCTTAATTCTGACTATGAATGCAGTGTTGCTTTTCAAGGAAATCAGAGAACGCATGTCAAGAGAGCAGAATGTAATTCTTCACCGTATTCCAAAGGAGCTAAACCGCTTGGCAAATGCTCTGACTAAAGAGGCTATTTCCTCCTCTTTTGTTTATCACTCGTGTCCATGCTACCATCAAGCGTTGCACTCGAATGATCGATTGGGATCTTTTTCCCACTTTGTGTAATCTCTTATTGTTTTTGAGCCGTTGAGCGCTCGTTTTATATCAAAAAAAAAAAATTAAGTGTGCAATTAAATAGAACAGAAAAGGGCTTCAAAAATAAAACTCCATTGTCAGATCAATCTTTTGCCTCCTTTATAAACACAATCGACCACTGCGTGAAGTAAAAAGATTGTGCCAATGTGACATGACATTCCAGCTTTGTGAGCTTTATCAAGCTTTTCCTTTTGATTTCACATTTCACATCCTTAATTTTCTAATATTGGTTCTTTCAGCTGTAACACCTCCACCCTGATCTATATATCTTTATGTAACATTTGGCTTTTATTAAAAAAGATGTGGTGACCTGTTTTGGCGTCCAAGGTTAGATAGTAGCATCACATGTCGGCAGCAGAATTCTTGAATAGATGAACACAGTTTCTTTCTCATATGTGAAAAGACCATATATACATATATAAGAAAGAAAAATTAAAGTAAAAAGTGGAAGGTAATCACATGGAAATAAAGAACGATCCGTTTCAGGTTTTACAGCCATGGATCTCCTTGGAGGGGCATATATCTTCCAGAAGCGAATTATCAACTGCCAATTTTTTAGCTTCAAATTCAAGTATATTTTTAGGATCATAACATGAAACGTATTCTAATCTGTAGGCGTTCAATATACAAAGGGACTAACAGACCTGAAGCCTTTTGAAAATTCCACTAACCCTTTTCCTGAAAATACTCTTTCGAGCATTGGAACTGGAATAAAGGAATAATGGGAAAGCCATTGCATAATATTTTTTTGAGATAAGAATTGTGGAAAAGCCACCTAACAAACAATCAGTGATCCCAAATACGCTTCATGTCTCGTTCTCTGTGGTAAGACAGAAGCAAAACAGGAGTATTTTTCAGACCAAACATGTTATAGATCACTTTCAGCTACTGTGGCACCTTAATTTCTTCCCATTCTGTGTTCTTCGAACCACGTCTATTCATTGGCCAAAAAAACCACGCCTAATTACTGCACCAAAAGTTTCTTTCTCTTTTAAGAAAAGATATATACGATGTGCATAGCTCGAGTAGTGAAGCATCCAAAGACTCGTATATCGAAGTTATTCCTGAAAGGAATATTTAAAATAACAGCCACAATCGCGTGTTGCAATTAATAGGCTAAAAGGGGAAACCACTTTCCACAATTTAGTTATGTCTGATATGCTTTATTCTCTTGTAATTTTAAGTATATCTCGCAATCAGGTGCCAACTTTATCTCCCTTCTTTTAAGGGAAATTAGATTCCAATTCCAACACATGTCCTTTCATTCAACATATATATGTAAGAAGGAATATTACTGTAGGTCTACTTGCAGAAAGAATTAGATACGAAAATTAATACCCTTTTGCCAAAGCAATTTATTAATCCCTGTCTGTTGCCATCTGAGCAAGCAAATGTTGGGGAAAAAGTAGAACAAGTTAAAGAGGAAAGAAGGAAAATTAAGCGATAGACAGATTAAAGAGAAAGTCAGTCTAAGAAGGAGGGCTTAGCTTCACAATACAAATAATAGCGAAAAAAAAGAACGATGATAAAAAGAGACAAGTAAAAAGTGGAAGAGCATATAATACGGTTAAGCTAGATTTAGCAAAAGAAGAAAGAGCAAAAAAGGATTCACTGAAACCCCACTTTTGTGCTCCACACAACAAATGACACTAATTCTCGAAGACCCATCCCATCTTTTTAAAAGCCACACATGTAAGCGACAAATTCTCTACTTACGTTTAAGGGCTTTAATTATTGTTGCGCCAAGATTATGATCTTTTAGTGATACTAAAGCAGCAGCGTCTTTGAGGTTTTAAATAGTGAGATGCTTATCTCTATCTTTTTCTCCATACTTTTCCATTATGCTAATTATTTTGAACTCTCAAACCGCAACCTTTTATTGCTTTCCGAGGATGAGAGAATGTTGGGTTTCCAAATTCCAAGAAAGAAAGTTATTCTTCTGCAAAATGCATCGTAGCATGAAAAGCTGTGCTCTCTTATAGCTTGGCGAAGATTTTCCGTAGTAGAAAAGTTGCTCCCTCTTCGCATAAACCTTAAGTTATGGATCGCACATTATATAACTACGATGTTTTGTCCAGTTCAATTATGTGATTGATTGATATTTAAAAGTTGATGTTAAAGTTCAAATTACTGGAGTCTTGACTTCGGGCCTAAAACTGGTAGATCTAACGTAACTGATAATGTTCATTATCACCTGTTATTATTCTTGATGTAACATGCAACACACACATATATAATATTTTTGCTGGCACCAAATTAATTAAAATATATTATTAATTAGATGAATTATTAATGGATACAGAGACGAATTCATGCTCATGGTATAAAAAGCAAGCTTCATGATGAATAGAGAAGTCGATCAGAAAGTTGGAAAAAAATTAAATATTTATTACAGAGTTGATGCTTCTTTTAAATAAAGTTGAATTAGTGGAGCTGTGTAGGATATTTAGAGCACAGAATTTGGAATAAAGTAGAAAGTGCATTCGTCATCATTAGCCCCTTGCTATAGATCTATGGTTCAACCTTAAAATACTGTGTAAACCCACAAAACACAAGGCTGCTGGGAAGTGGTAATCGATTCTGATATTACACTTTACTACATATATGTATTAGACTGGCTCATGTTTTAATTAGAATTGTTAGGCTGTATATGTGAGTCCACGGCTTCCTTTGTACCTATCCACACATTACGTTATATGTTTAGAACTATAAACCTAGTATTTAATGATATCAGGAATCATTCGCATCCCAGTGTTCTTTGATGCGCTCATGATCAAGCTTTCAAGATTTTCATTAATTAGGTCATGAAAATGCAGTGATGATGTTCATGTATAATTCTGCTTTTGATAGGAAACTGTCTTTTCATGTAGGAATTCTAAAATCTAACACCTTTTCGAGGCAAGAAATGACTTCTCCCTTATCCCAATTTGAAATCGCGCTTGCTAGCTTGTTCCTATATACTTCCATTCTTTCTCTCCAATATGCCGCCTATTTGATCGACTCACGCCAGGAAACAATAATTGGTAGGCCCTGAATAAGCACATAGCCAATAGAGGTTGTAACGCAACCAGCAGCATCGCGAAGTGATTTCAATAACGAACACCACACGCGCGCGCACGATTCCACTCGATTCAAACCCACTAATAAAGGAAAGACAGAACCGTACGTTGTATGCTTCTTATTGTATATTGAACTGTTATATCCAGATAGCGCATGCATGTCGATTCCACGCACATATATTTGAGATGACCCCAATTTATATATGAATGAGCCGGAAGAAAAAGATGAACGACGAGCTGAGCGACGTCGTTCCACACGCAGTTCAAGATGCAAGGGAAGTTTAAGACTACAATTAGTAACAAGATAGATTTGAGCATCTATGAATTAAATTACTTTCATATGCACGATACACGATGCCTTAATGCAACTGTTCGCTGTGTAGTAAACCCTGATTGATCGATCGCTCTACCTCACGGCTAGGGAGGTCGCGAAAGTCACGTCATTGCCAATTGGAACAGGTAAAATTAAATGTATTAAGAACAGCAGATCGCTTATATATTAATATGATCACTAATTAAATAGATAATAACTTCTGTATCTACTATAATAGGAGCAGTGTGGCGCGCCAGAATGCCAACTAATAACAAATTGTTCCCTGGTACATCCTTAATAATGGGGTTGGAGATTTATAGGCAAACAAAAATAAGGAAATAAAGAAAATCCCCCAACTTGAAGTCCTATTCATATCACATATGACAGTTGATAATATTATACATGGTTTTACATCATGAAGTTAGTTAAGGGGCGTCCAAATTTTCCCCTTCCTGCCTTAATAAGAACATCAGATGATTTTTAACCCCTCATAATTCGTGAGTTTTGAAGACAATCCGTCTGTCTACGGATTCAAGAAGGCCAGTGCAATCCGCTTGCTGATCCTCATCACAGTCATCATCATCCATAGAAATGTTCAAATCCAGAGACACACAAGGGCTCGTCTCCTCCATAGTAGCAGTATTATCACCCTTCTCTTCGGATGCTTCTTCAGATGACAACTTTTGCTTAACCGGAGGAGAGCACGCTCTTGATTTCGAGCAGAAACTTTCACAGCTGAAAATGATTATTGCATCACAAAGACTAACCTCTTTGCCATTTGAATCCACTGTTCTTCCTCTTTCAATAGCCCTTTTGAAACCCAACTGAGAACAATAATCCGCTTGGTCTATGTCCTCCAGCAGAAACACCCTGTGAGGATTGCTAGAAACTGCGTCCCCGAATCTCTCGACGTAATAACTTTGGTCGTCTCTTGATCTTTTGTTTCTGCAATATTCCTCTGTTGAATCTGCCCCCGTTGATGAAAAACTACTCAAAGCTATTGAAAC
The DNA here is from genome assembly GCA_025593235.1 of Vachellia pachyceras. Classification (NCBI taxonomy): domain Eukaryota; kingdom Viridiplantae; phylum Streptophyta; class Magnoliopsida; order Fabales; family Fabaceae; genus Vachellia; species Vachellia pachyceras. The sequence goes on from JANTPZ010101424.1 coordinate 12,591, forward strand.
GAGGCTATTCCTCTGGGATCCAAATACTTGAGTGGCCAGTTCTCTGGCTATTTTATCTTTAGCCTCCGCATCAAATCCTTGGAAGAACAACCACGTTTCTTCCTTCACCTCTCTGTTTCTGATCTTCCCTTTTCTTCTTAACATGCCAGACCGGCATTGTAAAACGGTGCTTACGATGTCTGGTACGATATCTTTGTGCCACGGGACTTTTTCCTCCAGGGCATTGCATAGGGTTTTCAAATTCTCTGAATTGAGCTCTCTGAACTTGCTCACATATTCCGTTTCCATGAGATAACTAGATGAAGTGGAATTAGGGTTTGAACTGGGATTGGATGGTGAGAATGACTGTTTGGCGCTGTTATGCTCTGGGATGTACATTCTTAGAGTTGGTTGGTTTGGCCTATTAACACTATTACCACTTTCAGAGATCCAGACAAGCTGGTCTCTGGACGGGTTATATGAGAGGCTTGAAGGAGACGAAGAAGGTGATAGAGAGGACAATGTGAAGGTTTTTTGAACTGGACTGCTGCACATCAAATTCCACTTTTTACAAAGGTCTCCCACTGGAACACAATTCTATCACAAGAAGAAAAATTAATCAATTTTCTATATATCGGATATTTTGCACGCACGAAAATATATATAAATTCGGATTCTATATGATGCTCCGTATATATAATTAAGCTGTAATGAAATAAAAACCTGATAATTGGAGGATGCTCTACTCTCATGTTTGTACTGTTGGAGCCATGCAGGAAGAGTTGTGGATGAGTCACTGTTACAGGTACTGCTCGGCAAGCTTTGAACTTGCAGTTTAAACTTGGGTGAAGACTCGGCCACACAAGCCGCTTGCTTCTCTTCCACTGGTTCCGGTAACAGCCGGCCGGTTCCGTTGCCCTCAGCTTTCTTGTTACTGGGCTGATTTTGTAGGTCACTGAACGATCGAGGAGTGAAATTAAATTTTCAGATGATATTAAGGCACGATGGCGCGCGCGCACAATCAGCCATTACATTTCGCCTTTTAATAAAGTGATTCCAGAGAATAGTGTAATAATGTAATTATTGAAAGGGAGAAAACCAAAAGAAAAACTAATTAAAATTGAGGGGTTCAATAATATTATTAGTGGGGGGAAAGAAGGAAAACCTCTTTTCTCGTTACTCCCAATCAATCGATGAAGAAAACAAGACTATAATGACTGACATCTCTTTTCACAGCACGCTTTTTAATAAAAGCTCTTCCTTCACTCATACAGAAACTAATTGAGAAACGAAGGAAATTAGAAGTGACATTTTTTCCCGTTTCGTTTAGCACTCGTACATCTCGTGTGACCTAGCATTTCCTTTTTAACCTTCTAAAGTAAAAGACAACCCCACCTTTCTCATTTTTATTTTGCCACACACTTAATGCCCATTTATGAACCATATCAATTATTTGTTGAGAAGAAGGAAAGGTTTTGGAGAGGACGAATGAAAAAGCAAGATGATTAAAGCGGTAAATTCCATCCAACTTTACCAAACTAAGGTACCTGTCAGTGTCAGTGATGAGACTCAACTGCAAGCTTCCTGCAGGAATAGTAAGAGGATGAAGTCCCCAGAGTGCCTCCAGCGATGGATGGCCATTTTTACATCTCATATAAGTCTGAAAAGTAGCTATTCCCATCACCCTCAACCTTCCATTACTATTCTCTCCAGCCCCTCCCACCAGCTTTCCCACTTCCATTATCATGTGCTCCACTGGGCAATAGTAACCCCTTCCTTGTAACTGGCTCCATCGACTTTTGGACTCAAACAACCACTTAAGATCTCCCATATACAAAACAAACCCTTTTCCAAGACGACCGTTCGTAATAATGCTCTTAAGCTCTTCAATCTTGTTCTCCACCTCCGCTTTCGACAAATGACCAAAAGCAGAACGAGTAAGAGAAACAAACCTGACCCCTCTCATACGCTCATCAACATCATCCTTTTCAACCTTATCCATCACTCCTCGTACTACACCTTCAAGACTAGACTCACACTCTCCCACCACCACCATACTTCTCCGTCTCTGATTCATCAAATTATCCATCACGCTCGACACATCCTCAGACCTAACCGGATCCCCAGATACCAATGTTTTGGCGGCAGTAGTGTTATTTTCCTTCTGAGAGCATATCTCCAAGGACACGGTTTGCTCGATATTACTCTTGACTTGAGTACTAGAGAAGCCAGCTTCTCTCATGACTCGACTAACACTAGGATCATCCAGAATGGAAATGATGAGCTGCTCCAGCTCTATCTTGACGGCCAGCAGCGGCTGCTGCTGGTTCTCGATGGATCCACGGCGCTGGTGGGCCTGGGCTCTCTTGAAGGCGGCGACCAAGGCGTTGGAGATGGAAGGGCAATGGGAGTAGGCAGCGGTGTGACCCAACATGGCTCCTGCGGTGTTGGAGGCGGGAAGGCGGTTGAGGGCGACATTGAAGCAAAGCTCCAAGGCCTTGCACTGAAGAGGATGGGAATGGGAGTGAAGGCAAGCCGTACGGAGGAGACCGTTGGGGGAGGCGAGCATGGTGTTGGCAACGTGAAGGGGAGTGACCTGGGCATGGCCGCGACGCTTGGCGAGCGTGACGGCTTGCTTGACGACGGCTGTAGCTTCAGCGGTGAGGCCCTGTTGGACGGCGCAGCTACCGGTTCTCATGTTGGGATGGTATGTAGGCAGTGATGATCAGAAGTTATTAGAGTGTGGATTTCGGGGGAGAGGGAATGTGATGAGCATGCATTACTTAGAAAGTGAGAAGTGGGAAGGAGAAGGTGGTGGGCTTGGGTGTAAAAGAGGAAGGAGGAGGGAAGAGGGAAATTTATGTGAGGGGGGAGGTGGTGGGATGTGCTTTTCTTGAAGGGGAGGTTAAATTTTGGGGTCCAAAGTGGATTTTGTTGTACAAAGTGGATTGCATGTGCTGACTAGCAGGACTAATATTGCACCTCTATCATCAAAGGCAACTCGGCTTTCCTCTCTCTCGTTAAATAACAACAGATTTACGGTATTTGCTATATATTTACTGTGCATTTCAATTCCAACCAATATCAATCTTCTCATCATCTTCGTGATACCCTAATTATCAACAATCCTCATAGTATAAATTTAACTTATTTTTTAGTCTGTCCTTCTAATTGATGATTAATTTATTGTAATTTACGTGGTATTGTTTTTTACAAAGACATTTTAAAAAATTTAATAATATTTCTGCAGAGAGGTTGCAAGAGGCAACTCCGATCAAAGCGTGCAGCCTTGTACTGTTGCCATCGAACTCGAATCTTATGGCGACTTTGCACCAACATGCGTTGCATTGCAAGACGGAAACGAAATTAAACGTTATCAGAGGATTACAAGTTACTTAAATGGGTGGCACTCCTTTATGCATACAGTATGCTATAGTTACTGTACTCTCTCTCTATGTGTGTGTGTGTGTAAAGAGAGAGAGAGAGAGAAAGGGGAGCTTTTAAAAGAGAGGTAGTATTTGATATGGGGAGAAGGAATCGGGAACTGCGTACGATTTTCTTCCGGACCCAAAGACAAGGGAATAAAGCGTTCCCAATTGCGTTCCCTTGTTTTTTAGGGAATTCCAATGCACACAACTCACTTCAGCTTTCAACTTTGAATGCATCACCCTGCATGGGGATTATACTATACTCAACATTCTCTTCCTAGTATCCCACATTCCCCTTCCCTCTTTTTCTTTATTATTCCCTAAAGTCGCCATTTTTATTCTTACCCTCATCATTCATTCCATACGTTAAAATAGCTCGGAACTCTAACCGTAAAAAAAAACCCTGAATGACAATTGTCATGGGCTACGTCCAACACGTTGATTTAAGTCTCAAATACCTCATTGGCACTGTCAGTTCTACGCCATCATTGGGAGCAGGCAGCGAGGGAGGGAACCAAACCAGAACCAAGTCAATCGGAGAGCTGCCGCTTTTAATACAAAACGAGGCCAGGGTGCCAGATTCAAGTGCACTTCTCTCTGTTTTCATCACAGGTTATAGTTTCAGAGCCATAATTAATTCTAAATATGGGGCTGGTGGTTTTTTTTTTTGTTAAATATTGTCCTTCCTTAGCTGCATCAAGAGTCATTAATGCTTGGGAGAGAGGAGAACAGAGCAAGGGACTAAAAGATTTGAAGGCATCTTACAGAAATGTGTCCATTTTAGTCAAGCAAGGATTGGGTTCAACGTTGCCTTTGCATAGAAAGCACAGAAAGCAATATAGATCCACTCCATTTGTGCTCCCCTAACGTCTAGGTATTTACGAAAAGGATCAAACACATCGAAATTACATAAAGACATGAGAGCATACTTCAGTATACAGATATCTCCCTTTCATTCCTCAATCATGGACTCCACTTTATCTCGTTTTATATGTGCGGATCCCTCGAGTTATAATTTATGTTACAGCTGCATCTCACCGTCAAAGAAAAGAAGCCAATAAATTGTGCTTAAAAAATAACATTAAACGAAGGAGAATTGGCCCAAATGATCTAACATTCATGAAACCAAGTGAGTGATACAACATAATGGGGTGGCTCAGTTGATGAGCACTCAGGGTAGAAACAGAGCAAGCCACTCCATTAACCTGGGGCATCTCATCTGCCCAGAAGGTACATATATGAGTAGGCATTCCAAATGTTTAAACGGAACTAAGAACTATTCATCGCGTTTGACAATCTTTTAACAGCACCATCCAACTACATTAGCCATACTCAGAGAGCGACTATATGTAAACGTAGAGTCAAACCTTCTCTTTTGGGGACATTGTTCTGTCGATGATCGGCTTGACCAGTGAAGCTACACGTTTTTCAATACTGTTCCAGGTTCCAAGTGAAGATGAGAGACGGTGAAGCATGAAAGAAAGAGACACACAGTTGGGTGTCTGTGCAAGTTGTTTGCGTTACGTTGCAAATGACTGGCACATGACTAAAGAATAAATAAAATAGAGAGTTTGTTGTTGGGGTTCCAAGTTGGAAATTTCTTTACAGCAACAAGTAATCCAAATATCGCAACCAATTATTCCCTTATGGCTGGGTGGGTGAGAGCAAAACATAAGCATAGATGCTAGCAGCTCGGGCTTCCAGTTGAAAAAAAAAAGTCTCTCCTATCTTTGTTGGCCTAAAAAGACTTGCAAAGGGCAGCAAAAGCAAGCAAATTATTCGAACACAAAGCATTCTGCTATGCTAGAAAAGGAGTGTTTGAAAGAAAAGGGAGAAATGGAAACGCTTACTTAGAACACACCTTAACACATCACTTCTCTCCCCCCACCAATAACGGCTCGCTTTTTCAAAATAAATAAAGCTATCCTAATTGTTGAGGGCTAATAAGTCTTTGGGCTAGGGCATGATGAAAAGTCTGTTTGACTCAACATTTGCAGAATTAAACGTACGCTCAACATTATTTTTCCGTAAAACGAGATAATCTTCTTAACATGTTTACCTCAACTTACGTAAAAGCACTTTTCTATCACGTTTTCAAATATACTCGAGATTTGTAGGAAAGTGAGTTAGGACTATCTTTTCTCTTATTTCGCTATCAGACTCCTTGATTTTCCTGCAAGCACAAATTTCATTTAGAGCTCTAAAAATAATATATCCTAACCTCATCTTTTGGTTAAAGTGAAGTGCTCTCTATCATAATTCATAAAGCAATATTAAAAGTAAAATATGGCATTATCTACTCAAAAGGGCTGCTCATTTTATACTTTTGAGCCTTCAAATTAAGCATCTTCGGTCTCTACGTGGCCATGTGGCTGAAAGCAATATCCGAGAAAGGGAAACCAAACTGAGGGGAAAAAGATTAGTGAATAGTACTGGGCATGCTGGGCAGCTTTTACACTTTAAAGGCTACAATGGTATGAAAAAGTTGCTCTAATTTTGACATGACAACCTTTTTAATGCAAAGGCAGTGGAGTTACGTACCACACGCACCCTCCTTTTCTCAAAAGTTTCTCATCATTTTATGCTTAAATATCAGCAATGCACTCTACAGGTTTGTTTCCATTAAAAACTTAAAAAAGGCCACATCATTATACCTACGAATCATTGCTCTTAGCTCCCGCGCAACTTCAGAAGACGAAACCCAAGAATTATTGTTGCAGAAATAAAGCACCCAACGTGTTGCAGAAAATTCAGTGACAAAATAAAAATCTAACGACCCAGGGAATCCTCTTGACATCCCGAGCTGGTTATAATTCAAACAGAATCATTTTCCCTTCCTCATTTCTCATAATTATCAATCACTAAAAGAAAAACACAAGTAGAATTATGATATCCAACATGCCTTCAACGAAGAGATTAGTATTAACAGTTTTCCCTTTTTTGCATCAAAATTTATCATTTATTAGTGTTGCACCACAAAAACATGAAAGCTTTGCAAAATTTGTAAAAGTTTCATTAAACACTTGAACGCAAGATCCGCAATGCTTTATTCAGCGCTCTATCCTTACCCCCCCCCCCAAAAAAAACAAAAAAAAAAAATCAGCTTTACGGCCACTTGAATCAATTATCATCCTTCTAAGTTCGTCTTCAAACGTTAATCGTTAATCCAAACAAAAGGGACATTTGAATTTCCCACAGTTCTTTATCATATCCTACATTTAAGGGTGAGGATATATTGGAAGTCTTCATCACCTGCTTATATTCTCCAATATCCAATCCTCGGTGCCATACACAACCTATTTGATGGGGTCAAGCTGAAGAGTTAGGGAGTAGTACTTATGTTTTGGCCCAAATTAAAAAAAAAAAAAAGAAGCTGTTATGACTTATGAGATTCTAACTACCTAGATCTGTTGTTTCTGGTTTGTTTGCTTGTTTTTATTTTTACATTAATTTTGCTGATCATTCTGTCCTACTCATACCTGTATGATCTTGTTGCATTTACAGATATGTCATCAATGAATTGCGGCACATTAAAGTTGTAAATAAACATGGTAACTTAATTCACTTTTAACCCATGCTGTTCATTTAAACCACACCCCCCCCCCAAAAGAAGCCATTCCTTATTTTATTAAAGTTATACCAGAGTTACTGGACCCCTTCATCATAGAAGGGGGAAAGGCATGTACTTATGCCTGCCATTTCTTTCAGGAACTAGTGATGGATTTACTGCAGTCCATTGTTGAGATAGTCACTTACGGTGATAGACAAGATCCTTTCATTTTCGAGTATGAATCCATTATGCATTGAGACATTCTTGTCTTTGGATTTTGTTCTTTTATCTTGATGAAATTTGTGTACTCCTGACTGATTGTAATTATTCAGATGCTTCATGGAACACCAGGTACTAGCAGAATTCGTTCGTATACTAAAGATCAGTAAAAATTAAAAAATCGAGGCACCTTTGCTTCAATATCTGAGCATACTGATCCAAAATATGGATAGTGATCTGTAAGATGCCTAATCAATTGTCATCCACAGCTAATATCCTGAAATTTTTAATTTGACCTGTTTCTGCATAGTTGAATTATTATCTGAAAAATGTTCAATTAGCAAGAGCAAGATTAGGACTGTTACTCAAGTAAAATTGATGTGACATCTCTACATGTTGCAGACTATTGTTTCAGCAATGATTATATTAACAAGATAATTTCACATCCATATATCTTTGATGGGGGAGACTTAGCTCCATACTACGTTTCTTTTCTAAGGTTTTGATCTATTCATCCTTTCTAATGTTTCTCTGTCTTTCGTCACTTTTGTTTTTACTCTTCTTTTTGTTTCTTTATTCATTCAAAGCTGTTAGCAGTAAGTTAAACAGAGACACACTTTGCTTGCTTGTGAAGGTTCATGGGGTAAGTTAAATGTCATAATTTTATTGCCTTGCTGCTATATGTTTAACCAACATTGTTTCTGTCTCACTTTTGAACGGGACCTAGGGCACAATCTCTTTGTGTTGCATTTATTAGGCCATAGTTTTTTGGGCTTGGACCATTAAGATCTTCTTTTATTATATAAAGCATGTCACCAGCAGTTATAACGTAATATTATTTTTATTAAGGTTGCAGCCAAACATGAGTTCCATGGTTCTCCACTTCATATCATGTAGTTCAGGAGGCATTTTTTGATGAATATTTGTGTTTTGAGCAGGGGAAAAATTGCCAATTTTCTGTAACTATCACTTTGCAATAAACTGGCAGTGTGTTCAGTTTGCTGTTGCCTTTTGCTCTTACGGTAAAACGCATCCAAACCCTTGTGTGTGATTTTCTGATGTTCAATCAACTGCAGGATGCTGTTGTTTCCTTTCCCTTGTAACTGAGGCTCTTAGGTTTGCTTATCATGAGGAAAGGATGATTGAGACTGCTATACGTGCATTAACTCTCAACATTTACAACGGTATACTGTTGTCCTTGTTTAGAAGCATATTTTCGTACAATATACTTTTAAATTTAACATTGACACAATCTTGGTTCTACAGTTAGTGATGACATGGTCTTTCAATTCATAACGACTCCTCCATATTCACAGTACTTCTCTGACCTGGTTTGTGGACTAAGAGATATTTGCTTTCATTTATACGATTGTCTCCATTCTAGAGGGTATTTTTCTGGTATCTAGTTTAGAATTTTCTAAGATTCTCATTGTAGGGTTTGTATGTGCTCAAGGTGAATCTTAAGGGATGAATGTTGTGTGTTGAAGCAGGGAGATGGACATGCAAAAGGGAAGAAGCAGTCTGATTGTTGAATCTGATAAAGTTGTGGATGATCTATACTACCTTAAAGACATTCTTAGTGTTGGCGAGCCTTGTTTGATTGAATTTTTTACTGAAAATCTTCTCAACGGACTTGTATTTCCAGTAATAATCTCATGATTGGCTTCAAAAGCGAACAATGTGAGATTTTTTATACTGAATATTGATCACAACATTTCCTTAAAATTAATGTTCCAGGATTTGCTGCTACCCTCTGTTTTGTACCATTCCCAGTTATGCTAAAGGCTACTGTTGAGTTCAATATAGTTATATTTTCTAAAAGGTGTGGTTAGCTAACTTACAATTTGGTAGATGAAAAATTTAAAACAAAACAACTTTAGTAGAAAACAAAGTAAAAATTTCATGTTGATGGAACTCCTGCATGTCAATTGTTCTTGCTTTATCTGGAAAAAGTTTTTCCATTTGATCTATTCATTCAAGCAACGCACTATGTGCTCCAGGACTCAGATCTATCTGCAAACACATCTCTATATACCTGTCAATTCTTCTTCAAGTTGTCCGTGGAAGATGCGTAATCAATAATGTGGCCGGAGTTATCCTCTATCCTTTCTTGACCTTAAATGCAAGACATCTGAATGAAGGCAATGTATATCATGAACACCGTGTTGTCTATCCTTTTTCTAAGCATTTGAGTGAAGTCAAAAGAGTTATTTGCTGTGCTTCTGAGTTCAAAGGTGCAGAGGGCGATGACAGGAACTATGATGATACTCATAGAGCAGATTTCATGTCCAGTTTCAATGCTAGTAACTCCACTGGGGATATTTATCTTAAAAGGTTGGTATTTCTCAGTTTTCACCACTGCCTTTTGCCTACTTACATGTTAATTGGTGAATGAATTCTATCATATTGTTAAAATCATTATTTATTGCTGCAGGGATGGAATACTTGCATATATTTTCTCTGACCGTTATGTCACGCTGCTAGCTTCTCTATTTTTATTACTTATTTTGTCAGAAAGTAAAGGTACTGTAATTTGATTCTATGCATGTAGCCTGGCAGTAATCTTCATATGAGTAATTTTAAAGTTTGTTAACTTCACCTTTTGACTGCAGATCTTGATTGTGCCGTAGCTCCAGCACTTGGGTTATATAAGGTGCGAAATGTGATTGTATGCTTGGTATTAGTTACGTGTTGCCTTGAGATTACTGTGACATGCTTTATTCTCTTTACTCTACTTTTGGAACCTTTCCTCCTACTTACATGTATTTATTATTTAACTAGAATTCAATGTGTTACATTTTTTCTTTCTCCTCTCTGTGTTTCAGTTGCAGACTAATGATGCATCAACTTCTAAGTCTGCAGATGGAGGTATCTTCGTTAAATTTATGCCTGAGGTATATGGAACATTACTATCGATCCTTGGTTTGATCAATTATATTTCACTATTAGGTTTTGTTTGGTTGTTATGGTTTTTGAATTTGATTTGCATACTAAGCAAGATAACAAAATATCTATGTTCATCTGAAATCTGCAGATTTTAAACGCTCTGTTGAAGGTTTTAGCCTCAGCAATCCCTCTTTGTGATGACTCTATGGCATAGAGGATGGTGCTTTCTAAAGCTACTTAGCATTCACGGAGAGGGACTTCATGGTGATAATCTCCACCTGTTCAATGTAGGTATTCAGCTAGCTTCTGTACACTGCTATTATAAGTGGAATTTTTCTGGTGTTGTGTATGTATAACTTCTCTCTCTCAAAAGTATACAACAATAACAATAAAGTCTGATCTCACTAGGTGGGGTCGGCTACATAAATCAAACAACCATTTTCTATCAAAAGTATGACCAAGGAAAATCGATGTGTCTCCATGATTGATTCATCTTTTTTATTTTTGGCTTTGGATGTGGTTTGCGAGCTATAGGAAGCAAATATTAATTTTGTCATTGTCATTTCTGGAACACCAATTTGTCTTGCAGCCAAAGATTCTGAAGTTTTATGTTTTCTAGTTTTTATCAACAGAGTTTGTGCAAGCAGTCCCAAGAAGGCTTTCTAAAAGAACTTGATGGAATTTGGTTTGATCATATTCCAAATGCTTTAAGAAGTCAATGGACAAGTTGTAAAAGAGGTACCTCTTACCTGATTCGCTTTGTGATTGAACCTAGTATATTTTTATTTGGCAAACTGTTTGGGGAATGATTAAAACTAAACCATGGTAAATTTGGCTGAAAAGAACTCACATCAAATCCCTTGAAAATGAAAATAGTAACAGATAAAATCATCCTCAATCTCTAACTAATGCAAATTGAACTCCATGAACTTGTTTCTCTGTGCTCATGCTTCATATTGCATGCAGTTCTTGAGGAATCTTCCCAGCATAAAGATCATTTGTTCTTGTTGGAGCTTGCTCTCCAACAACAATCAATTAATGGTATTCTCATCTTGGAATGAGTTCATGTCATCTTTTTCAAAGTACTGGTTATTATTTGATCTTCTCAGAGAGTATCTTCATATTTTGCTTGGCAACGGATGACTGATGTAGTGAAGGTGTTGTGATTTGTTTAGTTTTCCAGTTGTCATGTATGTCAGCTGTGATTTTTTGTTCTTGATGACTAGTAATTTTATATGAAGTTCAAATTCATCTTATGGATCACCAATATGAGGCTTGTTTGGTTAGCCCGTTTGGGAAATCCATTCCTACGCTTAACGAGACAAAATTCTTCTCACATATTGACCTCGGAATCTGTGTCCGTTCTCCTAACGGGCTATTCAAACAAGCCAATGGTCGTTTCTTATCTCTACAAAGATAAGCAATATCTTGTGATGGTCTATGTGTGCTGTCAAAATTATATTCATTGAGTATAGAAATATTGGAGCCTTGTTTTTCATGAAATTTTAAAGTGCTTTAGTGATATACCAATTAAAAATAATTTTAACTAATGTGCTCTTTTAAATACTGTTATGATGGAATGTTACATTTGTTTTCTACTTAGCTGTATATGAAGGGTGAAGAAACCCATGATCAAATGCATGAAAGTTACTTGGTTTGATATTTGCATGTGTAACTCAGATGTCATGACTTAATAAAGTTCATGTTACTTTCTTTTCTTCCTGCACTTTGGTGCAAGATATGTTGAGCTTTAATGTACGTTTTTATTTCCGGTAACTGCCTTGTCCTACGCTAACTGTTTCATAAAAAATAACCTATTCCTGAAGATTTTCTTCTTATTTTATTTTGAATTGAATTGAGGGTTTCTTCTCCGTCCAATATTCCATTGCTTTTATTAACATGTTAATCTAATCCTCATCAAAGTTCCAAAAGGATACCCATCTTATTAATTAAGTGTGCAGGTTTTTATTCTCCATACCCAGCTGAAGTAATTTATTTCCAAAGGTGTATTAGTTGAGAATCCATTATTGCTGGGCAGTCCTAGCACCAATGATTCTGGAGCAATCCATGCTTCAGACGTTTCAAATGCTAGCTTTGGATAAGATTTTTCCTTAGGTTGGCATCATCTGATTAAACTTTATTTTGTCACCGGCATCATTTTTCTTGATCATCTAACCCTTCGTGGCTGTTGCAGAATCTGGTACACCCTGCAGAATTGCATTTTCCAATTCTGAAATCAGGGATGTATACCTGATACCGGTGGCAAGTGGAATGGCTGGAAAGTTGCTTCTTGCTGAGAAACATCCTTTTCGCAGACACTTTGGGGTTGTCATTGCAAGTGCACCATTGGCGGGGTTGAGTGTAAGCTAGATGCTATCTTAAACTTGGTCAGACTGTAGTTGTCATATCTCTATACAATACTGACAGATCACTTAATAAATCTCCTAGTGTGAAGATGCCTTGGACTTTGACGTTTTCATTCTTTCTTGGTCGGTTTCATAAACTTCGATTTCTTATCCAAGTGACTCCAGATATTAACAGACAGGCTCAATGATGAAATACTTAATGCTCTTGTGCATTGTTGTGCAAGTCTTAATGTGATTCTAGAAGACGTGCTTGGCAAAGAAAACACACACACCCCTTTTGGATAACTTCAATTACTCATTTATTGTAATGATAAATTTCGCTCCATCTCATGTTTGAAAAATCAAATTCTGAGTAAAAAGAAACCATGAAATAGCCACTCATCTGTGAATGTTGTGTGTGTACATATTTAGTATCTTTTGAGCATATCTGACGCATCTGCTCATTTTATATTTTCATTATTTTTCATTTCCTCCTTGATACAGCCTCAGATAGATGAGGAGCACCCTTCCTGGTTGTGTCTTCAAATAAGAGAGTTTGACGCAGAGTTCTATAATAACAAAGGAGATGAAAAGCACCTCAACCCATCCGATCATGTGACAGACGAGAGATGGACTCTTGACTTCCCAAATAAAATAGCGTGAGTCTTCTAAATTAGCAATTATGAGTGAAATTACTAAGCAGAGATCCGCTGTGGAGGACATACTTGCGCCACTGCTTCAGTATGATCTTGGATTAGCTGTAACTGAAAGCTGAGGTGATCAAAGCTGACTGTAGGTTAGCTCACAACTATTTTTTTCCTTTGATTTTCTTTTCTCTCTTTCGTCTTCAGTTTTACTTGTCAAGAGTGTTTTCTTTCTTCATTTCTCATTTTGGTTTTTATAAAGGAGAGAAGGGCTTTTACTTTTAATCTTGGTAGTGAAGATTTACCATGTTTTTCAGCAATTACCACCAGCAAGGTTGTTCGTGAAGAATGTAAATACGTAATCATTCATATTAGCATGTGTTTTATAGAACTGTTTTTTTGGGCTGCGTATTGAGCTCATTGACTAATCACTGCCTCTAACATGTAAGTTTGATTTCACTGGACTGTGTAAATATATTATTGATTTCATATCACCTCGGTTTGATTGCTTAAGTTGGATCTTCAAGTCACAGCTAGAAAGGTGGAGATTTGACTGAGAATAGCTAAAGACTTTCACTTTATTGTGTTTTGAAAGAAAATTTTTCATTTATTGATATGTAGTAAGCTGAAGAGTTTAATTTGTTTAATAGAGGAGATCACAGCAATGGACTAATTCAGTGAATTCCTATTAAGACTTCCAAATTGGGCAGTGCTACTTAAAGCCAAATATTTACATTCCGTCCGCAAGGGATGATCAGTAGGCCGTCGCAAATTTGGAGGGGAGGGGAATGAAAATTTTAATGAGTCAGATTTGAAGAGAAAAAAGGTCGAGAAGTGGGTTCAAAGTTTGTAATTAAATTTTCATCATCTTTTATCATACATCTTTATCTAATGGACCGTTTTAACAATGCGGTGGAAAGGTGCTTTTGTGTAGGTCGAAACAAATATATGAATGAGATTCTCTCGTTCTGCGGGAAAAAACCGTTGCATGAGCTTTTGGAGCTCTCAAACATGTTTCTAAATGGGGTTATATCTTCATTAAAATTTTATAACCCCACCTCTCCAATTTTTTTGAAATTCAACTCAGAAGTTTTCCTTCCCCTTCCCTCCGTCTTTCATACCAACCAAACAGCCCCAAAGTGATTCAAAACTATTCACAAGTACGACTAGCAAAGCATGCACAATTAATACAAGAATGATAAAAATAGACATTTTACGAATCATTGCATTGTTTGCTCCATTGTGTTCTGGCCCATCCATGGCCAAAAATTTTAATGACGGTTATTCAAGGCATTCAAAATCATTAAAAGCAAAGCCTAAGAACACAACAAAATTCCATTTGCTTTCACTTTTTTCTTTATCTGCGTCATCTAAAATTGCATTTTACAGGCAGCTAAATTTGACATCAAACCCTAACATTGGGAAAAAGAAAAGAGTCAGGGGAGGAAAAACGGCCAGGAAGCTTGCTTGAAGTGCTCAATGGAGAAGCGATCGATGGATCGCCAGAAGGTATGCGACATGGTGATGAAGGAGATCTGCAGAGGCGGTGATCGAAGTTTTGCATTGCAATGTAAATGAACGGTGGCGCCCAAAAGCCAAAACAAACTCCTTTGGCCGCTTGGCAGCTTGCTTCTGCAGTAAACGCCTCGCTCAACAACCTTTCCACCTATTCAGACATCACAAACGTTTTATTTCTGACCTCTTAGCGTTCACTTTTTCCTGACCAGGGAAAGAAAGAAGGAACGAAAACCATGGAATTACTCAGAAGTGGGACTCGGAGCTCTTAGCTCACTTCTCATGCACTTCTGTAAATGCATCCTAGCTAAATCTGTAACAATGATCAATCATTGCTGACACAAAAGGTCAGAAACTCCTTTGACCCGCGAAAGTGAATAGAATAACAGGAGATGGAGTGAGATTTTACAGAAGGTCTGTCGGTCTGTGCCATTTACACTTTTTTACATGGGAACCCGTTGTTGCGCTTACGGATTATTAAATAGTTTTACGGATTTTAAGATGGTTTTATCTCAATTTATATGCACCGTTTTTTAAAACGAAGTTCCCAAACAAACACATAATTAAACGTACAAGTACAGGTTTGTGTCCGGTTGCACGTAAGTTAAAATAAAACTCCTTTTGTTATAAAACATTACAATAGTGGATATCCATAAATTTTTTATTTCCTACGTCATAAATACTATACATGAATTGTTGTTGAGAAACTAAAGAGGCGTTCAATGTACAAAGTGTCACATTGTATGTACAAAGAATTACAATGTATATTCATCCATATTGAGTGTACTATTCATTGTTCATGACCTTTGGATGTTACACTTAGAGGCCTATAAATGGGCATTGTACATTATATACAAAACATTCAAAAAGTGAATAGAATCCCTCTCAAACTTTTTCATTATTTTCAAAGTTTCTCTTCTCTTTATTTATTTACCTTTCAATTTACAACACTTTTATATATTTATTTAGATTTATATAAAATCAATCTTCCAATAGATTCTTCAATATGCACGAAATGTAATGACACGCTCATTACTTTTTATTGTATTATATTATTCTTTTGAGTTTTTACTTTATACATTTGATAACTTTACGGTTTCAAAAATACGATAGATTGCATCAATCACTTTTTTTATAGGTAGTATATTTTTTATTTCAACAGTAGCCTTGCCCGCAACCCGTGAAAATATCTTTTAAAAAATAAACTTATTTTTTCATTCAATTTTTTTATAAAACTGTATAATCACATAATTATTTCTCCATCAATAAATTTTTCATATTAATTTTTTTAAATTTTCTAAAAAAATATAAATATTAATGTTTTGTTATAATTTTAAATATAGCATTATAGTTAATATGAAAAATAAAATATTTTTTATTATTTTTAAATATATTGAGTAATCTTATCCTAAAAAATAAAAATTTATATTTAGATTAAAAAATATAAAAATATACATTTAAGAAAGGAAGAAAAACAGTTTAGGTGGGTCTCACCGGCCAGCCTATCATAACCAGTAAGTTGGATGGAACAGGTCGATAAAATGGCAAGCGGAGCCCGCCAAAAATTACTGCGGCGCATGTGAAACTTTTTTTTTTTTTTTTAACCGAACGCAGTTGAATGTTTCTCACTTTTTTGTTTGATGAAAATGTATTCACGGACTAACAGGTGTGTAGGGGCGTGGGGACAGTGATTGTGGACTCTATGCTGGAAGGGTATGACAAATTGACAGGTCCCATCTGCAAATTGAAGCGGCCCCATTAGTCTTCCCCGACGCCAACATCAGTCATCCCTCCCACATATCTTAACTCTAGTGTGTGTTTGACAACTCTGTTGAGAGAAAGGAGTTCCGTTAAAAGAAAGGAGTTTACAGGTTTTTAGATGGTTTTACGGATTTCAAAATAGTTTTTATAAATTGCTTGATATGAATGATAGTCTTAGACAGTGGCGGAGCCACGTTGAGGTGAGGGTGGGCAATTGCCCCCACTCAATTTTTGGGGTATATGTAAATGCTTGTTAGATTTTTATTTTGCACCCACTGATTTTTAATATTTGAACCCACTCAAATTATTTACACTTGTAAGCTTGTTGTCATTTGTTTGAAAATAAAAAATTGCCCCCACCGGTTCAGGGTCCTGGCTCCGCCACTGGTCTTAGAAGTGGGTTAATTTGTGGATACAGTACTACTGTTGGAGTGGCCCAGCATGAGCGATCAGCAGCCTATCGTTCATGTGGTATTTGAATATATGTTTACAGGGTTTAACCATGGAACAGATATAACATCAGCCCTCAATTAAGTTTATTCTACAGGGCAGAACTACCAATATCTCCC
>JANTPZ010101438.1:0-12083 GCA_025593235.1 Vachellia pachyceras
TATATATATCCACTCACAAACTGTATGCCAGTGTCGTTGAGAATGCCTATTCCGGCAGAAGCAAAGTTGGCGCCCACGAGCAATCTTTCTCCGGTGAGCTCCGGGCTTAAATACGGCAATGTGGATTCTGCTCCAAGTTCCTGACCTGCAGAAATGAATGAAAATTAAAAATCAGAGCACGCACGTAAGAATGAATGTAGGCATAAGTGAATGCAACGTAACTGATGAAGTCGGGGATGTTGTAGCCATTAGAGAAACGGCCAGTGGGTCTGCGAGTGGGATAGTCAACGCCGTAGGGAGGAGTGTCGGCTCGAGCCGAGGTGGCCAAGTAGTTGTTGTTGCCATTGTCCACCAGCGAATCCCCAAACACGAAGAATGCTCGCGCTCCATCTGCCCCTCTCATCCCACTTGCCGCTGCCATCACTACCACACTCACGACACTGTAACTCCACCACCTCCAACCCATTGAACTGCCCATCGATATTAATTCCCTATTTTATATATTATCACTAGAATAGCTAAACTCGTGCTTGTGAGCTCCTGATAATCTACTTTATTTTGATGCCTCGTTGCACCTATAGCAGCAAGCCTTTTATATACAGTTTCCATAAATACGAATGGCCCACTTAGCAACAAGGGCAAATTATTAGTACAGGGGTTGGTTGCATATAAGTTGGAGATAAAAAGGTCCCTCACGTCTTATCTCCCCATTTCACTCCTTCAATGCATTATTCAGTTGGTTGATACTCTTGCGCATTTTCTTACCCCATCTGTACTTTAATGATATTCGAGGTTTCGCTTACTCTGTGAATCTGAATGCGCGTTGTACTCTTTATGAACGAACTAAAGCATTAGTTTCACCCCCATCTCCTCCCATTTGGACTTCCCTATATAACTTTTACCACTATTCTCTGCCTGTAGACTGTAGCGAAGCATGCATCCAAGTACCACGTTGTTTAAGTGCTTAGGAAGACTTGTTCGCAATTATTTGTAGCGGTAGTTGATATGAAGTTAATTAGTTAGTTCAAATGAACCCCCCCCCAAACCACCGAAAAAAAATATTTTATGGTTGAAAGAATTATGTCGGTCGTATCTTTACTGTATCAGAGAAAAATTTTCAATCTCACTTTATCGTGTATACTCATGCATGTAAGACGTACGTGTATAATTTTCCCAACGAAGCCTATTTAATTAATACATGGTTTTGGCTCGGGGAAAAAATGTATAAGCTATATGAGTGTGTGTTTGTGTAGAGGCCGTAAAATTGTTACTTCGATTGTTACGGGACTGTACTCTCGTTTATCCTTGGGTGCAATATATATAGACAGGCTTGTGCTTTTGACTCTTTTGCTTCGTCAATATTGACGGGAAGACTGTCCGGATATTGCCCGCCCGCCTATCCACTTATATATCTTATTGGTATGGGAGTTTTACGGAAGATGGAAGTCAGCTAGAGATCGCAAATTCATCTTTACTCCTCCCCGTTTAGATTTCATGCATGTTTTATGTTTTTGGTTAACCTCTGGATTGATTCACAGACGATAGCTAGCGTCCAGATCTTAGGCTTGTGGTTGTCTGGTATTTTTTTTAAGAGAACTAGACACAATCAAGATCGGTAAGTATTATGCTGTTTTCTTGTTTATCTGTAATTATCATTTCAGAAAAGTTTAGTCATATATATATATATATATATATATGCTTAGCTAAGTGTTTCATGGCCTTGATATCCAGAGCTGGATTTTTAACGGCCTCATGTATCACCAACCTAAAATTAATTTTTTTTAGCCAACCCAACCTAAAATTAATTGGTGCATGTGTTAATGCGAGCTGACTCAACAATTAAGGTCAATGGAAGCCATGTTCATTTCGATCTAGCTAGTGTACGAACAAAAAAACTATCGCAGCTGACACAATCGAAGTTGACAGATAAAGTTTTTTATATATGTATGGATGCACGCAATCAAAGTAGCCAGGAGAATAGCAATATGGACATTAAAAAAACTTTCGAACTTAATGGTTTGGTAAGATATACGATGTAGAATTTATAACAAGGACAAGCAATTTATAAACTATAAGCGATATAATTTATTTTTAATTCGTTTAAATGCCAGAAAAGGTCTAATTTTAAACGTAAAGTATAATAGTACAGCGTTAAATTCACTTTTACATCGCCTTAATTAAGCCAATCTCCCCAAAACTGTAGCTTATTTAGTGCGGCCAGAGGCTTGTGCATGCCAGGAAGTGACTTGCAATGGCACGTACGTTAATGGGCTACAGTTCACTACTGGTGAGAGAGAAGCAGACAAATCGATTCCTTCGTATACATGTTTAGACACTCTCCAGCGTAAACAGCCTGTCCCGTGAATTCTTCTGTAAGTTATACCAGATATGGAGGGGGGGATAGGTCATAGGATATAATTTTGAATTTTAAATTTTCAGGGGGGTCCAGGTACAGTAAGAGTGGATGTTGAGCGCTAGTTATTGAAGGACAAGGGTGATGAAAATTGGGGACAAAGAAAACAGAGAGACAATTGTAATTTATGCAAATGGGGTCGTTGAGCATGGTAACAGTGGACCAGAGAAAAGTGACACAGCCGTGTAGATTTAATTACACCAACCACTCCACACCTATTTCATTGGCATAAAATAAATAACCTGACGGGAGAAATGGTTCAACCGACCCACAAAGTGCTGGTTTGATTCCTTTCTTTTCTAAAACCTACCTGCAAACCTATTCAATTATCGACAGGCTTGCAAGTTATCTGATGAGCTTAAAATCACTCACTCCCTCTCAATCACCCTCCCTCCCTCTCACTCACATGGAATCTATTTAATTACCACTGAGTACGTTGTGAAACACGAAGGGAACGTAAAAGATTATAATAGAGTACGTACGTGTTAAAAAAAGGGTAGAAGGTCGCATCGTTTATACTTCACTGTATATATAGTTTTAACACGATTAAGCAAGGGATTAAAGTGGTGGATTCGAGAGGAAGGAATATATATTAATAGTACGCCGTTATTTCTGGTGCGCCTGCTTGTTTGGGAACTCCGTTGGGAAAATAGATTTTACAGATTTCGAGGCATTTTGGGAATTTCGAGATGGTTTTACGGATTTCAAGATGGTTTTTATGGATTTCAAGATGGTTTTTACAGATTTCGAGATGGTTTTGTCTCGACTTACGTACACTGTTGGGAAGAATGGCTTCCCAAACAAGCGCATTGATGTTTAGGAGAGGATTTAATGGTGGGAGGGTGAGTAGATATGGGCAACGGTGGGTGCCGGAGCAACACATTTGGAGGCCGAGTTAATGCAGCAATATAATGCATGTATGAGAGAATGAATTAACTGCACCTCCTAAATCTGGTTCGCTCTTCAATGCCCCTCTCCCCCCTCTGGACATCTTCTTCCACCTTCAATATTAATGCCCATATGTACACTCCTAGACATTACTCAGTTTGTGTTTTCTAATTTGAAATCTGCCGCTTCTTTCACTCCTTCCAGCATTAATATATATATATATATATATGTAATATATAACCCATTTGTAAATTGAACAGGTCTCCCCCTTCCAACACTCCAGCTTAATTTAAAACTCATGATTTCATTCTGAATACAATGACCTATCCTGATGCATGGATTTCATTTGTTTTGGCCGATCGGTGACGGTGTGGCATTAATTTATTGTTCACGCACCCCACTTACAGTCCGTTTGGTAATTATTTGCACCATTCCCCAACCCACTCATTGTTCTCACTGATTAAATTCATCGTTTAGCAGTGTCATGCCACAAATATCTGGTATAGCACAATCACAGCTTCTGTTTTTCGTCCTTTCTCTCCAACCAACTACTAACGTACGTACATGCCTTGTTGTTGAAATCTGATGGAGGGAGGGGTGGTGCAAATACTGAACCACGTAACACAGTCAGCCAGCCCAGCATCTTTGACCACGACGGAATCCAAGCAAGCCTAAAATTGTGAAGTGACTATGAGAGTGACTTCTATGATTATGTGCTTGTTTGGAAACACCGTCTCCCAAACGGTGCACGTAAGCCTAGATAAAACCATCTTGAAATCTGTAAAAATCATCTCGAAATTCATTAAAACCATCTCGAAATCTATAAAACCATTTTGAAATCCGCAAAATACCTCGAAATCTGTAAACTTATTTCTCCCAACAGACTTCCCAAACACACACTGTATTGTGAGTCAGTCTGTGTGATTGTATTATGAATATGGAACTTACCTTTTTGTTTTTGGTTAGCATGTGTGTAAATCCTAAAATTGCTGGTTTATATTAATTAATTATCCAGCAGTGATGTGAGTGTGAATGAGGGGTGGATTAGTCTGAGGTGGCTGCAAAAGAAGGTTCATGTAGCCCGCAGCTTTCAGCTCATATTAAAGCTTTAAATGCTATCATCATGTCATATATCCTTGACAGTATGCGTTTGTTTCATTGTTACTTACTCTCTTCATTTATTTATCAAGTTTGATGGCCAAAAAAAAAATATTTGTCTCGGTTGACTTACATCTAACTTCAGTTAACATGTAGGCAATTTTTTTTAAAACAAAAAACAATTTCACGTAAGAATTTCAATGACAGGTAACATCTGATTGGTTTAAATCTTTTAAAATTTGCAAGAGAGAAATAGCAAAGCCAATTGGTGTAGAGTAGCTGCCGGAGAGAGAGCACCATAAAGCAATTTGTGAATAGCAGCATCGAAACGTTGCTAACAAGGATGGTGATGAATAAAAAACGTCTGCCATTAAAATAATAGACGTGGGAGCCAATCTGTCACACAATGCCCTTTTTTAAATAATATATTTTACATTTTTTATCTGTTTTTTTACAAAAAAACAAAGTAATAATTTATTTTAATATGAACAACACTCAATATATTCAAAAGTAGTATAAAATGTTTTATTTTTCATCTCAACTTTCTATAATACTATATTTAAAATTATAAAAAAACATAAATGCTTATATATTATATTCAAAAGTAGTATAAAATATTTTATTTTGGGCCAAAATAAAATAATATTGCATGGTGAAAAATTTTTCAATTGTATTTTAATTATTTAAAAAAATTGTTTTTGGCAAGTTCAGACTGTTATTCTAGGAGGTGGGCTCTTTCAACCACCCCGCCCAACCTGCTGACCCGCTTTCTTAGCCCTACATGTCACTTAATTTTATTGGTAACCTCAAAGTAAAACATAGTTTATAGACTAGATTTTAACCCCTCTCTCTCTTTCTTTTGAAAGAAAAAACATATTCTCATCAAACATGTGCAAACATAAGAAAATTTTGATATTATAAATTAAGACTGCGAATGTCTATCATGATCAAACGAATAATAGTTCATCCAAGTCTTACAATGGAGGGAAGTACAAATAATTAACCAATTTTCATCACTTACTTGATATTTCAAATTATATCACTGTGGCATGCTAATTATTCCAGCTATGTTCTATTGACCAAGAAACAAGGCAAAGCTTTTTTTTTGTTTGTTTGTGCTAATGGTGAAAGCCAATTGATAAATATAAATATGTTCTTCAAATGGTCATTCCATTTGGGTATCTTACACACACATATGAAGAGGAATGTCTTTACTTCTGAAGTTCCAATTCATATTTTCTCTAATAAAAATATTTCCATTGTCTAAACTTACAAATCCAACATCCTATAAATTTCCTTTTATTTGTTTCTTTTTCAATGACCTATCAAGATAGAAATTCCTTGGAGTCACAAAAACATTAAAGAACTTTAGCATTTTCATTGGGGAGACATTTTGCATTTCCAGCTCAAGTTTTATGGAACAAGATACAGTGCAAAGCTTTTTTACAAAGAGTGTTTGATTTTCTGAAGACCAAGAATTTTTAAATTATATTCATGGATTCATTAATTAATTCAATCACTTTATTCATTTATGGAGGCTTACAGTCATATATATATTTCTGTAAAACCACTCATGTCAAGTTTGTATGTTCTTCCTCTTCTTCTTTCTGCTTCATAATTGTATTGCTCATTTAAGGCTCGTTTAGGGACCCTTTTTCAAAACCTAAGTTTTAGTCTAAAACTTAGGTTTTGTTTCAATTCATATTTTTTTTCAAAACCTAAGGCTCATATTTTGTCCAATTACCTGCGGAAAAAAATCCGGAGGTAAAAAATCTTTAGGTAATTTACCCGCAGATTTTTTTCGCATGTATTTTTACCTGCAGATTTTAAATCTATAGGTAATTTTTTTAAAATTTAATTTTTTCCTACAGATTTTAAATCCGCAGTTAATTTTTAATTTTTTTAAAAAAAATTAATTTTTCCTGCGGATTTTTAATTCCGCAGGAAAAATACTTGCAGATTTGAAATCCGCAAGAAAATTTTACTTGCAGATTTTTTTCCGCAGGTATATGATAATTTTTTACTAATGATTGAGGTTAAAGGAACAACAGTAACTTCAAATTGGATTTTTAGTAATTAATGAATATTTGGCTATTTAAAGGTTTTTGAGCCAAATATGATTATTTAAAGTATCAAGAGGCCTCAGATAATTATAGTAAGAATAGGGAAATAGTTTGAGAAGTATGGGAATTTCTAACATTGGTTTTAGGGCTAAGCTCAAAGCAGTTCAACCCAAAGAAAGAGAAAAGTATGGTTAGTTTGGGAAAAGAGAAAATACAGGAAATTTTTGAAAAGGCATTTCCTTAAAAGAGTTTTTTTTATACCTGATTTCCTTAAAGAGTTGGAAGTTGAGAAAATTATGAAAAGTCCATGTTTCTACATTTATGAAACAAAAAATATAACCTCAAATTTCCTATGGTGTTACATTGGTCAAGTAATTAGAGGATTCCTAAAAAGAATTCCCGGAGTACTTTTGCTTGGCCTCCAAGTAAAGGAATAGAAGGAGGAAAATAAATAATTAAATTGGGGGGTTTAGAAGTAACCCAATGATAATATCAATACTGGGCTTGTTTGGGGAGGCCGTTTGCCTCCCCAAAAGCCATTCCTGCGCTTACCAAGACAAAATTCATCTCACATATTTACCTCAGAATTTGTGATCGTTCTCCCAATGGACTATCCAAACAAGCCCACTATGTATTAAAGAGCAAAAAGATGTGGTATTTTTGTAGTAAAAGCTTTTCAGGAAAAGTTGTATTTATCATATAAGTGGAATCCGGAAGGTGGAGCTTGTGGAGTAAGCTCCACAGGCTTGTCTTGCAAGTATAGAAGGCTTGCAATGTAAGCCAATTCTTGGCATATAAATAGAGGAGAGGGCCAACTAAAGGGAGATGAAAGGAAGAGGAGAGGAAAGAAAAGAAAAGAAAGAGAAAGAAGAAGAGGAAGAAAAAGGAAGAGGAAAAGAGAAGTTAGGCTAGGGTCTAAGGCATAGGAAATTTCAGGGAAGCTTACCAGACTCCGGAGTTTAGAGCAAAGCAAGCTCAAGTTAACTAAAGAGTATCATGTAGCAAATTTACTAACTTGTGTATTTATATTGCTTATGATTGTTATTGTAATTGTTTGTCATGATTGTTTAAATTGATTCAGTTATGTGATGTTTGAGCATGTAAATTCGTGCTATGTTTGCATTGGCCATATGCCAGCTCAGTTCAGTTTAATTGCACATAGTAAGATATGATCGTAAGTCATAACTACTTAATATCATATGTAGTGATCATGCATGTTAATGTATTTGTTAGTATAATTTGCTACTGCATGAAATTTCCAAGAAATCTCATTCTCCTTGAACACTAGAATCAGCTAGCAAGGAAAAGGAATACTAAGGGCGAAGGAGGAGTAGCAACAACTTGATATTTATATGTTTTGAGATTATATGTATCTATATGTGATAGTGAGACTGAGACTGGATATTGATGTGGTTATTTATGCAAAGACCATGTATTAATGTAATTATGTAGGGTGATAGTCTTTTGCTGCTACTAAATTAGTGTATATACAAGGTTTCCTTGGCAAAAGCTATGGTTAACCATGGCAAAATTGATTCGAAAAGGAAGCACTCAATGTATTTGAGGAGTTTGCCGTGAAGAAAGAAATCCAAGAGGTTTTCTCACGCTATGAGGAAGTTAGCCGTGGCGAAACCCCTATGACCCAAGTTATGATATTCATATATATAATAGAATTTTATGTTATCTTACATTAAGGAATTAGTATAAACTTGGTTAAATAAGGACTTATGCTCCATAAAGAAGTAGATGGACTTTGATAGGATATTAAAGCCGCTTTTGATTCCCCTAGAATTAAGTATGATTTTTATCGAAATTGATCAAAAGTTTGCGACACTGATCATGAGTGAGCAAGGTCAAGGCACAATAATACAAGAAATGTTTTAAATTTTACTTGGATCACTAATTCTGAACATTGTTAAGTAATTAAGTGGTTTGGTTATAATCTCTAAAAGGTTCAAGGGTTAAAAGTAAGGGAACACGGTTATGTTTTCCATCAATTTCTTATGATCTTCTGAGAGACCCAACAACTGAGAATCGATTTCTCTGAGCTTCATCTTTATGACTTGAATTTTCTCTTTTGCTATTGAGACATCTGACATGTCAACCCCAAAAACTTTGGCACGAACTGACTCGATCTAGTCCTTGTCGAACCCAAGAGCAATTGCTTCACTTAAAGTGGCCTCCAAGGTCGATTTTTTTGATGGTGTGATAGTAGTATGAGCCTTGGCGTCAAGAATGACCAAAATATCAAGTAGCACCCGATACGACCAAGCTATTATACAATGGGTTCGATGTTCACAAGGTAGTAATAGTTGCGGTATTGCTTGAGTGCTTGAGCAAGTAAAGATCTTTCACCTTGTTTCAACTCCACAAATTCAAAAATTTCACAGATCTCCAATTTAGGAGACGAAGTGCCAGCATCAACAACCTCATATTCTATCACATTTGAAAAAAGTTTGCAGATAGTTCACAGTTGAAAAACATTTACGAAAAAACACTGTTAAACATGCTTTTACCTTTTTCAAATGGAAAGCCAAACAAGCCCATTGAACATTGGTGTCGCTTGTTTTGTCAAGTAGTCTACAAGCACAATGTGAAAAATTAGTTTAACAGCTTCTTCTCCTATTTCTAGGCTTTATGTAAAATTAGGTAAAAGATAAAATTTGATTCATAGAGAGCTTGGAGTTGCAATCCTTACCGCCTTAAGATCAAGTGAAGTTGATGTTACAGGTAAAGCAAGAACCTCTTTGCCAACCTCCTCCTTAGTTTCTTTATACATCTGAATTGCATCAAAAGATATAAATAGCATATTAATATAATTTTATTAATGATGGTAGTTTTTTACATTCACCATTTAATTCCTTTTCTAGCAACATTTACACACACAGATTTAGTTTTCTGGTATATTGATCTATAAAGAAATAATGTATGATGGTATTTGAACTTATAACCATCATAGATGGACCTGGTTGTGAGCCCTCTATATATGTGAATTAGGTCGAGACAATATGAATGGTATATATATGTTGATAGTATTGATTTATAAAGATGTAAATGAGTGTTACTTGGTATTTAAACTTACATGAATAGAACTTACCATTATAGATGAACCAGATTGTTAGCCCTTTGCTAGTGAACAAATGAAGGATGTATCTATTTTAGCTTTCATAGTTTTAGTGCCCTGCATAAGAACCAAAAACATAGGTCAGGTTCTTTAATTGTAACCATTAGTTACTAGCTTCAACATTTTGTGAAGAGTTCAAGTATACAATCAATCTCTTTTATGTTAGCGCTTTCTGATTTGTCATGATTGTTCCACTTCTTGACTCTTTCTTTATCAAATCCTACAACAAGCAGGGAGAGCAAAAATACATTTGCTTTTAGCCATCTAGCTGATAGGGGAGAGCAACGGGCAGGACGGGCTGGCCCGATGGTCAGCCTGGTCCCCGCCCGTTTACAGTTAGACGGATAGCAAACTTGTTTGGGCCTGGATTAAACGGGCAGCTTAAAACCCGCCGGGTTCGGGTGGGTTAAACGGGCTGCCCTTTTTTTTTTACGTTTTTCAGGTGACATAATGCACTTATCTGGACTGGGCTTGCGCTTGCTTCCTTTCTCATTTCTAGACCAGTCGACTGGGCTTGCGCTTGCTTTCTTTCTCATTTCTGGACCATTAGCCCATTAGGTATTGAACTATTGAATTATTGATGATGTACATGGTAATTGGTAAATGCTTTTTTTTTTTTTGCACAACTTGTCTGTCAAATTTCCAACTACCTAATGTTAATTTTTACCAAAGGAAAATAAGATATTGCCTCACATGATCCCCAAAAAAAACTAAAAAAAATTTAAATTATTTAAACTTTTCCTTTAAATGGTTCTTATTTTCTTTGTCCTAGGGGGTTTGATTTCACCGGCACATTGCACAATATTAAATTATTAATACTAGAATGTGAAATGAAATATGATAGGTTCCAATGAACCAATGATGCAAGGAATCATCAACATCTGATACAACATAATCCAATGATCTCAACATCAACAATCTTCAAAATCTAATGCAACATAATTCAATAAACACAACATAATCTGATACAATAAAGACAACATAGAGATAAACACATTACACATCATTAATCCAAATCCAATCATCTCAAATTCTCAATAAACACAACAAAGTCTCAACTCTCAAGTCATTCCAAATTTCCAAAAATCTCATCAATCAACAAAATCATCAGAATCATCTTCAGATTCACTTGCAACACTTAAATTTGGAGCTGCAACTGTTGAATCTTGCTCTACAACACAGAAAAATAAATTAGTTTCATTAATAAGTAGGAAAAAGATAAAAATATACAAAGAAAAAACACTTAAGAAATTACATGTAACAACACTTGCACTCTCCTCAACATTATCTATATCCAAATCAATGACTTTGGGAAGGTGACCTGTACGTAGCCAATTTTGAGCACATATGGGTGCCTCATCCATATTTAGGACAAGGAACTTCTAAAAGCATCCAAGATTCGACCACCAGTACTAAAAGCGGATTCTGAAGACACTGTTGAGACTGGTGCAACCAATAAATCACGTGCAATGAGATTAAGAACTTTAAACTTGCAAGCATTCCCTTTCCACCATGCTATAAGGTCTAATTTTTTTTTTTATCAAATTCAATTAAATCAGCTTTTAGATATTCATCAACCTCAAAAACTTGCTTAGGCTTCTTAGATATTGTGTTTGTAGTGGCTACAAACTTCTGGAAGGTAGGATTAATAGCAGACAATGATACCTCCTCAAGTTCATCATCAGGAGTTGACTCATTGCGCTTATCACCACCACTATCCTCCACTTGTTTTGATGGTTGAGATCGAACTGCATCATTGCTTGGATTGACACTAACTGCATATTGATCATGTAATCGATACAAGACATCAATAGCATCCTTCAATGTGGCCTCACTACTGAAAAAGAGCTCTATGCCATTGTATTTGCACTAGACAAATTCAGATCCTATTTCATCAATTCTAAAGTTACCATTTTCACTGACCATGCTGCCATTAAGTACCTTTTCAGCAAAACACACACAAAACCAAGGATGTTAAGGTGGATTTTGCTTCTGCAAGAGTTCCATACTGAGGTAAAAGATAGAAGTGGAGCTGCAAATCATGTTGCAGACCATTTGAGCCGCCTTCCAGCTAAAACTAGGGGAGTTTCTGACTCTGACCAGATCTGTGATGAATTTCCTGCTGCCATTTTATTTTCTATAACTAAACATGACCCTTGGTATGCTAACATGGTGAATTTCTTAGTGACAGATCTGATCCCACCTTCCCTTTCTCATTTTCAGGCACAAAAATTAAAGAGTGAAGCCAAATACTACATATGGGACCCACCAATACTATGGAGGATGTGTAATGATCAAATCATAAGGCGGTGTGTACCAAATGAAGAGGTACAAAGTGTGCTGGAGGCATGCCATTCTTGGGCTTGTGGAGGACATTTCAGTGCAAAGAAGACTTCAATGAAGGTATTAGAATCTGGATTTTATTGGCCAACTATCTTTAAAGATGCCTACGAATTTTGTAAAAATTGTGATAAGTGCCAAAGATTTGGTAGCCACA
>JANTPZ010101441.1:0-11853 GCA_025593235.1 Vachellia pachyceras
GTTAGAAGAGCAATTTCAGTGTTGTACATAAGGTTTCTCACCAACTATATGTTAATTATTTGTGTTTTATCAGTTATTACCTGGAGTTTCCTTTTAAATTGCTTGACACATGTATCTATGAACTTGCTCTGGTTGGTCTTACTTTATGGCTTGACCACATGCAGGCAAGTTCCTTTTTCCTACTGAAGCCTGTTCTTGTGACACACATAAACGCGCTAGAAGTTTTAAGACATAACTTGACCATAGAAAGTCACTCTCCTGTATCAAAAAAGAAAAAAGAAAGTCACTCTCTTCTAGTAATGTTTAAGGATGAGAACATAATGTTTTCTATATCAATGAATTAAACGATACTAGACTGATTAATTCCTAGAAATTTGGAGCCTAGTTCTCTTTCTATTTCCTAACAAATAAAACTCTTCACTTTCGGATTAGAGGTATAATTGTATGTTTATTATTTCTTTTTCTTCAGGTTAATCAACCAAGAATTTGGTTCAGAAAAAATTATATAATCATAGTAGTAGTCTTAATTTGATCATTCTCCATTGAGAATTGAGATTATATGTGAGATGATGATAGATGTTTGAGATTTCACCAAAAAAACAACAATCTTTGATGAAAACAAATCTTTAAGTAGGTGCATTGTATAAGGCTGGTCTGTTAGCGCTTTATATCTTAACTGTAATGACTACCCAAATTCTAGGATAGTTGGACACCCGCACCTGACCTTGCAGCTATACCGCATACTTATTATTCTATATTCTTTTCATTTTAGTTTGTTATTATTATTGCTGCCTCCTGTTCTAATTATAAGAGCTAAACAATGTGTTCATTTTAATCCTAAATATAAGACCTAAATCCATTCTGCATCCTAAATTTATGATTCCCCCCCCAAATATCCATATTAATCACACATAGTAAGGGGATTTCCATTATGGGTAGTTACAATTCACATAATTGAAAAGGGTATTTTAGGGAAATCAACACACATTTGTTACAAATATTAGCTTAACTAATTTTCTTAATATCTATAGATTAGTTATCTAGCTATTGTATTGAGGATTGAAGTTAGTATTAAAACTTGTGTGCTGACATGGATGGCTAGATTTATCATTAATTACTTGCATCTTCGATTTTTATTATGGCAGGATGCTTACCTGCAGGCTGCCCAGAGTCACTAAAATCAGTTGTGCTCATAACAGGAACAGCTGAATATAACATGGTTTCCCTTAATAATACATTGAAGGCATGCCTTGCGGAAATGGGGTCTCCTTTTCTTCCTTGCAAAACACGCACCGGCTTCCCTGTAGCGAAGGCTCATTCCCTCAGGATGTGGTTAAAAGACTCCTCATTTTGGTTGGATCTGGAGTTAAAAGATTCCCCAAAACTTCCAGAACTAAATTCTATGCAGCTTGTTGAAGGAATCTTCATAAGAAGCGGCCTCGTTCCGGCTTTCAAGGGGATCAAAGAGAGGCTGGGAATAGTGAGCCCCAAGAAATTTTCTAGATTGGCTTTATTACCTGATGACAAGAGAACTAAAGCCATTGAAGCTTATTTAGAGGGAAGGAAAGAGAAGTTTGAAAAGAGAGAGAAAATTGTTGACCCCAAAAGGCTAAGGAAGATCAAGAAAAAGTAAGGCAAAGGAAGTATATCAAGGAAGCTGAGTTGTCCAAGAAAGGTGCCTCAAACATTCAAAAAACATTCACGACAGTTGGTTGAAAGACTCCAAAGTAAGCAGTATACTGAACCCCAAAATATAAACTCAACAATTGTACAGATTCATTAATTTCTAGTGTAACAAAAATTCTGTCTTATGATCAAAAGATTTTTTAGATGTCTTATTTCTGTACACTTAACAACAAAAGCTTCATTGTGATCATTTGGATGTGTTGTATGTCATGTACAAAGCCCTATTTATAAGCCTCTAAGTGTGACCTACAAGGGTCATGAGTAATGACTAGTACAATCAATAGGGATGAATATACATTGTGACTCTTTGTACATACATTGTGAACCTTTGTACATACATTGTGATCATTTGTACATTGAATACCTCTTTAGTTTCTCAACAACAATTCATGTATAGTATTTATGACTTAGGAAGTCAAGAGTCTATGGACATCCACTCTTATAATGTATTTATAACACTCCCCTTTGGATGTCCATTATGAATGTGCCTCATTAAAAACTTTAACTAGGAAAACCCAGTTAAAGAAAAGAGTACATCATTCATTGATACACTTTTTAGTGCTGCCTCATTAAAAAACCTTTCTAGGAAAACCCAGTGGGACAAAACCTAGATAAGGGAAAAAGAGTATAGCGTGTATCGACTCCCCCTCATGATGACATCACTTGAGATCTTTGAACCTGCGAAGACCGATGCTATGAACAAACTTTTGAAAGATTGCACCTTTCTTCTCAAAATCATGAGTGAAAAATAGTTTAGGGAAAATATGTTTCGTTCTATCCCCTTTGATGTATCCTCCCTTCATTTGAGCTATGCATGCTGCGTTATCTTCATACAAAACTGTTAGGATATCTTATTCTAAGAAGCCACACATCTTCTGGATATGATAAATTAATGATCTTAGCCAAACACATTCTCGGCTTACCTCGTGCGTGACAATAATTTCAGCAAGATTGCTTTGTTGAACACCATGATATAGCTGTACCTCCATATGTAAATAAATATCCAGTCTGAGATATAGCTTTGTGTGGATCTGATATGAATCCTGCATCTACATAACCGATTAAATGTCATCCATATTCATTAGAATAAAATAATCCCATATGTGATGTCCCACAAAGATATTGGAGTACATGCTTAACTCCATTCCAATGCCTTCTAGTTGAGGAAGAACTAAATCTTGCTAAAAAATTAACAGCAAATGCAATATCTGTCCAAGTAGAATTAGCAAGATACATTAGTGCACCAATGGCACTAAGATATGGTACTTCTGGACCAAGTAATTCTTCTTTATCTCCTCGAGGGTGAAAATGATCTTTTTCTATATCAAGTGATCTTACAACCATTGGTGTAGTCAATGGATGCATTTTATCCATATAAAATTGTATCAATATAATTTGATTGATGAATAAATATTCCATTAGTTAAATGCTCGATTTGTAAACCAAGATAAAATTTTGTCTTTTCGAGACCTTTCATTTCGAATTCTTTCTTCAAACAATAAATCGCCTTTTGAAGTTATTTAGGAGTGCCAATAATGTTCAATTCATCAACATAAACTGCAATTATGGAAAACTCCAATCCATCCCTTTTAATAAAGACACAAGGGCATAATGAATCGAATCTTCACGGCCATGTGGCAATTTGAAGCTTTCAAGAGTTTTCATATACTGTAACAACATCCATTAAATGCATATCAAGTTTTTGATGCATTGACATACTGATTAAATATCTGAAAGTAATTGCATCCTTCATAGGAGAATAAGTATCATCATAATATATTCCTGGTTTTTGCAAAAAACCTTGTGCTACGAGTCGTGTTTTATACCTCATGACTTCATTTTTCTCATTTCTTTTTCGCACAAAAACCCATCTATACCCTACAGGCTTCACTCCTGTAGGTATTTGGACAACAAGTCCAAAAACTTGACGTTTAGATAGCGAATTCAATTCCGATTGAATTACTTCTTTCCATTTTGGCCAATCTTGTCTATGTCGACATTCTTCGACAAATTTAGGTTCAAGATCCTCATTTATTATTTCAATAGCAACATTGCATGAAAATATATCATTGACAACAATATCTTTCCAGTTCCATATCTTGCCCGTAGTGACAATTTATTTATTGAGATCTCATTATCATTATCAGGTACCTGGACCTCTTCAGAGGTCATTTGATTAATTATGTCATGGGCCTCTATAATGGATTTCTCAATTGTAGCCTCCTTATGCTGACCATCATTATTATTTGCTCCTTTCCTTTTTCAAGGATTTTTATCTTTGGAACCAGGTGGTCTACCACTCTTTAAATCTGGTATAATTTCTTTTGCACTAACCACTTGTCCTGTTACGACATCAATTTTAGCAGGAGCATTCTCAGCAGGAATATGAGACTTAGTTATCATTTTTGTATCAGTAAATGCATCTGGTAGTTTCATTGCAATATTTTGCAAATGAACTTCTTGCTCACATTGTTTTGTTCGAGGATCTAGATGAGCAAGTGATAAGGTATTCCACGTAATTTATTTTTACTTATCTTTAGCTTTATCTAGATGCTTATTTTCTCCCCATAACGGTGGGAATAATGTCTCATCAAAATAACAATCAGCATATCGTACCGTAAATGAATCTCCAATTAATGGTTCATATACCTAATTATTGAATAAGATTCAAAGCCTACATAGATTCCCAATCTCCTTTGAGGACCCATCTTTGTGCGTTATGATGGAGCAATGAGAACATATACAGCACAACCAAAAATTATGAGATGGGAAATATTTGGTTCTTGACCAGAAACCAATTGTAATGGAATATTTTATGTTAACTTGTAGGCCTTATGCGAATAAATGCTGCTGCATGCAAAATGACCAGTCCTTGAGTAGAATATGGGAGATTATATCTCATGTAAAAATGTTGCAACCATTTAACCAATCATTCTACCAATCTATTTTGCATATGAACATAAAATTCAAGATGTTCAAATCAATTCCAAGGGACATGCAATCCTCATTAAGGCTAGTGAAGTAAATTCATTATCACTAGCATTTTCAATCGGATAATCAAGATAATATACTCTTAACCATATTCATTGAGTAAAGAATCTTGCAAACTTCAAGTTGCAAGAAGATGATAAACAATTGTGAGACCATTTAGTTGATGCATCAATTAAAACCACGTGGTAACTAAATGGTTCACTATGTGGGTTCACCGTCCCATAAATATATTCATGTATCCCGTTTGAGAATGTGAGTGGCTCACATTGCATTTAACTTTATGAGGACATAATAACACATATTCCCTTGTAACATGCAGCATATGAGAAATTGTGGTATCAATATACACTTCAGGGTATATCTACATTTATTGTCAATCATTTCTCGCATCACAATTGAACCGGGATGGTCTAACCGATCATGGCAAACATTGAATTCATTGATAAACTTTTGGTTTATCTTATTAAACTGTTTACTTGTATTAGTTAGTAAACTTCTAGTTTACTATCTCATGACATGCATTAAATTCATCAATAAACTATTGGTTTACTATTGCATGTCAAACATTAAATTCATCATAGATGATTCAGGATGGCCCAATCGATCATGTCAAACTGTAAATATATCTTTATCAACATCTTTCTAGTTTATTATAACATTTGTCTCAATTGTACTAATAGTTGTATAGTATAAACCAGAAGATAGTGTTGATAATTTTTCTAAGATGCATTTCTTGCCTGATGTAATATATGTAATATACAAATATTCATCATTCCCATAATTCATTGTCTCAATATGATACCCATTGTATCGGATATCTTTGAAGCTTAATAGATTTTTTTTAGACTTAGTAGAAAACAATGCATCATTTATAACAAGCTTCATTCCTTTAGGTAATACAATTGGAGCTCTTCTGGAGCCTTCAATAATTTTTGTATTACCTGCTATAGTATTTATATTTGCATCTCTCATCATTATATGAGAAAATACTTTATACCTTTTAATATCGTATATGTCGTGGACTATCTACCAGACATATATCTTCAATCATATGATGAGAATGATCTATATTCTTCATAAAGAAACAAAAGTACAATAAAAGAAATGGGATAGACATGAACTATAAATGCTACGTAAAAACATAAATGTAATTATGATAATATTAATTATTATCCAAATGTATCATTTTGTCAAGACCCTTAATGTCTTCTAGCCCATCAAGGCATACAAGATTATCATCTTTAAATGCACATTTTGCCTCGATATTATTATCATGATACATTATATTTGCTTTTGCATTATTGCCACTCTTTTTGAGTGAGGCTTAAGCAGATGTGCGACATGCTCGTGTCTAATGCCCTTTCATACTATACACATGACATTTATTTTCAGGGGCTTTTATGGTACTAAAATCATTCTTATGTCCTTTCTCATTATTTCTTTTCTTTTGGTTGTCATGATTCATGTTTCAACCACCTCGAAATGAGAATTTTTGTGTCCTCTGCCGTGACCTAGGCCATAGTCACAGCTACGCCCTCTACCATAATTATTATGCATTGCTGCTTTTATTTCAAGAATCAGAACCGATCCTGTGGGGCATATTTCATGATTTTTCATGAACAAGTCATTGTTTGTTCAACAACAAATAGGCATGAAATAAATCCAGAATATTTCTTAAAGCCTTTTTCAATACTTTAGGCAGTATAACAGTTTTCTGATGATCAAGCCTTTCTTTCAAGGCATTCCATAAATTCAGCGGATCTTTTACTGTTAAGTATTCCACTTTTAATCCTTCGTGAATATGTTAACAAAGGAAGATCATTGTTTTTGCATCGTCATGATTAGACACCATATTTTATGGCAAAATAGCATTTTCAAGACCCTTGGCATTCAAATGGATTTCACCATCCAATATCCATAATGAATAATTTTTGCCAGATATGCCAAGGGTTTCAAATTCTTAGTAAGATTTGACATTATACAATCTAAAATAATAATAATTAAAATTAATTCTAGAAAGTGAATTTACAAAACTGAATAATATAGTTTAGTTAATATATATATGGATTCAAGATAAAATGACAATATCCATAACGTATAAAAACTTGTAAAAGAGATTAAAATTACAAGTACTAACAATCTCAAATCTTAGCCATGAACCCGTTATTTAAAACAATCGATAAAAGAGTTATCTTAATTTCATATTGTGGCTCAGATTATCCTAAATTGGTTGAAAAGATATGATAAAAGAAAGTAAAAGAAATTGCTAAGGTAATTATGAGGGAATCATACCTTCGGTAGAACTAACGTGCTGATAACGTGTTGTAAATTAAATGTAAATAGATAAAAGAGAAGAGAAAGTTTGAGAGGAATGAGAAACTTTGAGAGGAATTCTATTCAACTTTTGGATGTGTTGTATGTCATGTACAAAGCCCTATTTATAGGCCTCTAAGTGTGACCTACAATGGTCATGAGTAATGAATAGTACAATCAATAGGGATGAATATACATTGTGACTCTTTGTACATACATTGTGAACCTTTGTACATACATTGTGATCATTTGTACATTGAATACCTCTTTAGTTTCTCAACAACAATTCATATATAGTATTTATGACTTAGGAAGTCAAGAGTCTATGGACATCAACTCTTATAATGTATTTATAACATTAATGTTGTTATTTGCTAACATATGAATAAAATGACCTTGATTTATGGGATTCCCTAATCATTCTTAGCATTTGTTCATAAGCAACGTGTACAATCAAAACATTAAAACAAAGGAACATCTCACATGAAATTTTCTTGTAAATTTTAAAACCAACCCGAGATATTCTTTGCCCAAAACAGTTTTATTTACCATAAAAAATTAGTCCTTCAAAATTTTAAGAACAATATACGGACCATAAATGTAGTTAGAAATCTAGAAAATCGAAGTAAAATTTAAAATCCTAAAAAATTCTCAAATGCCATCTTCCCAGGAGAACGAAAAAATACAGGAACTACAGAACAATTAACTGCCCATCTAAACTGCGAAACATAGCATTAGCAGAGTGGCTATTGTCTATGAAGTAACCATCAGGAATCAAGGTAATAAATTATACATGCAACAAATAAATTGATAATTAAACTATGGAAACATGTTTAAATTATATTAAACTCTAATATGCTAAAAAACAAAGAAATTAATCGACATAAGCCCAATTACAAGCCAAGACAATGGACGTGCAGTAAAGAAAGACATTTACGAAAAATAAACATCCATTCTCCAAAGCTCGCTTCTTTAAATTGACTCTACAAATCCATTAATAGCAACAAAGTAAATGAGGAATAGTGGAAACTCTCTCTCTCTCTTTCCCCCTCTCCATCTTTCTAAGATGCATTATATACATTTATTTTTTGTGAATGTGCTTGGACCCTTTGGGAAATTTAGAAAAATACATAAAAGGGGAAAGATATTTTTTTTGTTATAAAGTCTAAACTTTGACTTATCTATAAATATCTTAAAGCAGAGACCACAACAGGCTCACTACTTGCCATGTGGCATTTCACCTACTTCCCTACAATTGTTTTTCATTAGCACTTCTTGTAGCTTGTTTTAAATTTAAATTTATACTTTTATTTTAAAAACTTAATATTTTAAAACTTAAATAGTTTTATCTCTCCTATGAATGTGTCCACTACTTTCCCAACTAAGCTCCAATTTATATGGCATGTCCTCTGATTCCTTTCAGCTATTTCCTATTATCACTTCTTGCAATTTGTTTTGAATTTAAATTAATACGTATACCTTAAAAACTTAAATAGTTCCCCGTAATGTTATTTTTCCTTTGAATTCGACCACTTTCCCAACTACAACTCCTCTTTATCTTGCATTTTCTCATTGGCGGTTTAAGCTTTTTGTTTTGTATGAATTTTTTTCCAATGTTTTGTAGGCATAGTTTACTCCCTCGTATTCTTTTAAATAGAGACCAAAGCAAGCAATTATTTTATTTCCTTGCAGCCAGGGATTGTTTTGTATGAATAGTACCTTGAATCATCTCAGGCGATTTCTGAGCCTCTTCCTATGTAATTGCAAAGGCTCGGCCTAAGCTCTAAGGTTGGGTTCCTTCCGTAACTTGACTGTACTCTCTAGCATAGTGTCCAAGTTTGCCGTACTTGAAGCATACATTTTGTCCAGCTAGGCAAGGATTGTCCCCATGACTGCGACCACAGGCACTACAGGGTTTGCTTGGCTGGTCCCGTTGCACTGTTCCTCTCTTGCCTTACCTTTTGAATCCTCTGCAGAAAAGAAGTATCTTTCCTTTCTTAGTTGTAGATGAACTGCTTAGTCTTGACCCCTCTACTGGGTATGGGGCTTTAACTAGGGCATGATGGTTTTGGCTGCTCTCAGTTACCCTGTATACCTTAACGACAGTATTAAAAGTGGTAATCCTCATAAGGGCTACTCGTTCTCTGAGTGCTGGCTTTAAACCCTTAAGCATCCGTTCTGTGTTCCACACTT
Organism: Vachellia pachyceras; assembly: GCA_025593235.1. Classification (NCBI taxonomy): domain Eukaryota; kingdom Viridiplantae; phylum Streptophyta; class Magnoliopsida; order Fabales; family Fabaceae; genus Vachellia; species Vachellia pachyceras. The sequence goes on from JANTPZ010101441.1 coordinate 9,184, forward strand.
CATCATGGGATCGTTGAAGGTAGGTTGAGTACATAGATAATTGTAAATACCTCACTAAGTACTAGTTAAATGATTCCCTATCACCCTGCCTTAAGACTAGAAACTCTGCTTCCTTCTCATCTTGCACTAACTTGGGAAAATATTTCTGATTAAACTATTCTAGAAAAATCTCCCAAGTTACAGGTGTATTCCTGGCCTGTAAGATCAATTCTGTATTCCTCCACTACCTGTCAGCTTCTTGCTTCAGCTTATATATTGCTAACTAGGCTTTCATTTATAAAGGGTAGCTCATCACCCTAAAGATCTTTTCAACTTGCATGATCCATCTCTTTACGGCTTGAACGCCCAGAGATCCTTCAAATATGGGTGGTTTATATTTACAGAATTTACTAACCAATAATGGACATCATCTCTCTTATCTGCCCTAACTGGAGCTGGAGGAGGCATCGGGACTGGCTGCGGTTCCGGCTATGGAGGTGGCTGGGGAATATTTAGTTTCTGGGCAGCTAGAGCTGCTACTACTGCTGCCTGTATAGTAGCTTCCCTCTCAGCTACTACTACTTGTATAGTAGCTTCCCTCTTAGCTATTCTTTTTTATTCTTGGCGAGCTTGGTTCTCTCTTAATTGTTCCATTAATCTTTACTTTTCATTTAGTCTGTGCAGAATCTCTTGTATAGGGTCATCCTGTCTTTGCTGACCCTATTGTTGATTCTCAGCGTTTTGGGTTCTGCGAGTCCTCACCATTATGATCTCTTAATCCTTAAATTGAACAGTCATATTAATATAACTATGTAAATATCATGCTCACCATTATTCTACTCAAAACATCATATTTATATATTAACATATGCATTTATACATAAAAAATTGTATCATCTTGTCATCTGGAAACATTTCATAGATAAGAGCCTCTAGTTTTCCTAAGAAGTCATAAAAGTTAGGGAAGGGAAGAGCTAAAATTTGTATTCTCGCAGCCCTCCAAATCTGTGGGTTTAGGATGGTAACCATCACTGCCCTAAGACCACTCATGATCCTCTGCTGCGTCTGGAAACCACTGGTTCAGCTCATATTCATCCTTAGCCCTTACTAGCCACGCCAAATGAAAACTACGTCCTCGAAGAGCAGTAGATTCTTATAACTCTCTAGCGTGTGTCTGCAAAATGTCACACAGGGACGCTGCCTTACTAGGTTCTATCCTTTCCTGAACTTTATCCTCTTCCTTGGTCTCGAAACTAATGCTGTGAATCAATGCTTGAGTATACTTACAAAGTACTGAATTAAAAACGTTGAAACTCAAGATTCAAAAACATTTTCCAATCATAAATCATTTTGTTATCATCAAAACAAGGTATCAACACAAGGCATGTTATGGGAGTTACAATTTGTATCACAGGTAGTGGGGAGTTGTATACGTAATGGAGGTAGTGGGTGTCCCTGAATGGCACCATTTGTAGGGAGTTACATTTTACATCATAGGTAGTAGGGAGTTACATGTGTAATGGACATAGTGGGTGTCCTTGAACGGCGTCATTAGTAGGGAGTAGACTATTCACCATATGCATAAATAGGTGGTTTGCAAGACACAAAGTGAACATGCTATGCGCCTTGGTTTTTTACTTTATGTGGGAATGCATGATTAAGTCATAAGAATCATATTTAGTGAGGCTGAATTTTCTTATTTTGAAAACAGTTTTTTATGTTAAAAATCGTTTACTAACTTGAGGTTATATATGTGTTTTTTTAAAAAAATAGACTTATTTTAAAAAACTAAAACAAACTTTTAATCTTTTCAGTTTATTTTTTTGTATTGCTTAATTTTTTATTTAGAAATGTTCAATAACTTTTTCCCCATCTAAAATCTTAAAGTCTGAGCAAATTTTTAGTAAAACTGTTTTGGAAATAAATGAAATAAAAGCTGTAATTTGGTAGGGGCAGAAGCCACAAGTGAACAATTTTCATCACCACTAAAAATTTAACCAATTTCAACATATCTAACTTATAGTATATCATTATTATGGCTTTTTTATCGTTTACTATGTTTAGAACACGTAACCTACTTCTATAATAAGCAATTTTGTTGTCACCTTCAATTTTGGTTAAATCTTTATCTATATCTACATTTAAAATCTAAATCTACATTATAATATCTAAATCTATATCTATATTTTAAATCTAACATAATAATCAATTTTGGTTAAATCTATATCTATATTTAAAATATAACTCTACATTATCCCATCTTTATTATGATAAGAATTGCCTATATTAAGTTTCAAAAAATCTATATCTATAATTCAAATCTATATGTTTTTAAAAGATGTATCTATATCATCCCACCTTCATAAGTATACAGAGTCACTCTACGTGGGCTATTCGACCTTCATATTATTCAAGAGTGGTAAATAATTAATTCAAGTTTTTAGGCTTTTGATCTGTAACATCCTAGAAACTACTAATATCTTAGTATCTCATATTTATTTCTGGTATATTGCTTGCTGTGGTTGGAGCTTATTCAATAAAACAATGCTATTCAGACAATTTTACACACGTAATGGGCAACTTGGCTAACACAACGTTTTCTTTGTTATGTATTGGACGTTGTGATACATTGAATCACATGAATCACACCCTTTGCACACGTTGTAATGCACACGTTGTTATGTATCAGTC
>JANTPZ010101453.1:0-15027 GCA_025593235.1 Vachellia pachyceras
ATTTCTAGTAATTAATGAGTTTTGCTCTATTTCTTGGGCATTTGTGACTTTTTCTGATTTTTGGTCAACTGTTTGAATTTTTGACTTTGACTTTGACTTTGACTTGATCAAATGACCAAAGTGCCCTTCCACTTTCTCTTAATGACCAAAATGCCCTTTCACAGTCTAACTTTTCATAAATTCCTATTTTGCCCTTGACCTTTTTGGCCCTTGATCCTTTGGTTTCTGATTCCTGGGGCAACTTCCCAGGAGGTCACCTATCCTGGAATTGCTCCTGGGGTGAGCACGCTTAACTTTCATATTCCTACCAACTTCCATCCACCGGGCTAATTCTGATTCTGCGACTTCCAGCCTATAACTTTATTCATTTATGCACTATCTATTCTGAAATTCTGTTTCGTATTCTTATTAACAGATTAGCATTTATATCAGTTAGCAAAAAAATTATGGATATCACAATAACGGTCCAGCAATAATGATGATCTGGGCATTCTTGAGCATGGCGGCTATGATGAAGAAATGGAGCTAATGAGCAACTATTGGCCTTGGAACGAGCAAGATGGACACGGAGCGACAATGACAATGATGATAGCATTTTCTTCAATCACATCATCATCCACATATTGGTTTTAGAATATGCACATAACATAATAGTTGAATTTCAAAAAAATTTTAATCCCTCTTTTGGATCTATTAATGGCGTTTAGATAGAGTAGTTAGGACAGTAACTTCTTGCAGTTCTTGAAACTTGATCTCAAGGAGCCGACATTTCTGATTGCCTCCTTCTATTGGTATGCACGTGAACATATCCCAACTTCGACAGTGTGCTAGTGCTTCGATGTTTCTCTCTCTTTAGGGTTTCTTGCGTCTCACTTTGTTTTCAATTTGTCCATTACCCCAAAGCTTATGGCTCCTCTAATTTATAAAGCTCATGCGGACATATTGGATATTCAAAATTAATCTTGAAAATCAAATCCTGAAGTTTAAATTTCAAAATTGAAATATAAATTTGAATTATGATTAATCTTAAAAATCAAATCTTGAAATTTGAATTCTGAAATTTGAATTCTACAATTCAAATTTGGATTAATCTGATTTGATCAAATCTCATCTTTTAATTAATCCAAACAACGAACCAAATAATTTAATTTATCTTTATAAATTAAATTTGAATATCAATGTTAGTTATTTAATTTATCAAATAAATTAAATATTAAAATTAACATTATTAATATTAATTTTATTATTTATATAATATTATTATTTTTGAATTTATATGTACATATATATAATTTGATTACCCAATATTAAATGTCACATTCATTGAATCTCAAACATATCTTAAATTCAATGAACCAATACATTATTGTTCGTGTTGGGTTGTTCTTATGTGAGACCTTGTAGGCCCACATGAAGTTGACAGTGGGCTAAACATAGCACTAGCCCATAAGTTGCAAGCGGCCTCTAGTAAGACATTGTGACTACCAAAATTGTAACACTTCTTATTTTCCCCTATAAGCTTCATATTTGATCACTATTGAATCACTTTAGGGATTGAATAACTTAAATTGACCAAAGAAGTGAACTTGAAATTTTAAAAAAGTGTTACTATTCATTTGGTCAATTTCCAGATTTCAGGCCTCATTTTGAAAAATCATAACTAATTCTAGAAAAATCAAAATCGAGTGGTTCTAATTTCTATTTGAAGCTTGTAAAGTGATCTACAAGGAAAAAAATACTCAATGGCTCCAAAACTTGCCCATATGATACAATTTATTCCGTGAAAATCGCTATTCATTTGGTAACATTCCAGTTTTCTCAATTTATCACTCCACTTTGGCTCATTTTAAATCTTAGGATGTGTAGTACTTAACTGGAAAGTTTCAAGTCATTTGGATTTCATTTTCTATTTTTCACCGTCACTTGAAAACAGGGCAGATTGTAGGAATTTTGAACCCTTTAATTGAAAACTTGCCATTTCTAAAATTTTATTAAAACCTCTTTTGATCATTTTTAAACCTCTCTTAATGTATGCCTAACTTATCTACTTCTTTTGAATATATTCATGCATGCATTCCCATATAATCACTATTTATCATGTAGAGGTTTAGGTTACATAACTACAACAATCCTCAACATAAACTTCAAACATAATGCATAATTTCCACAAGCAAGATCATCATAATATACCATCTTCAATCACCATAAACCTTGTTCTTACCCTTGCTTATGCTTCCACCTACATGGTTGGTTGGGGAATAATGAGATTTTTGGAAATCCCAATAGCAAAACTTTCCAACACACTTTATAAAATTGCATGACAACTTCCAATATAAGTGTGAATTCATGAATGTGCAATACTTAACAATTAAATGCATATGGCCATAGCACACAAAAGCATATATTCACACTTCAATCATCATGAATTTTCAATACAAGTCATGCATAAACTCATACATATTTTTAAAGCAACTTAGCTTAAGGTTAGAAGGTTTTGCTACCTTGTTCTCTTAATTTCCTTGTGACTCGAGGCTTTCTTGTCTAAGTTTCCCCATGATTTCTTTGATGTTTTAACTTCCTAAACATCATACAAGAATATAATCATCAGCCTCAAGTCATCAACAATGCAAGATAATCACAAAAACGCAATATCACCCTCTCTTGCTTTTTCGAGAACCTTAAAACTTCAAAACTTGTTCCATGATTTCAAATGCTTCCCAAAACTTTTTCTCACTTATACCCTACACAATTTTGCCTTCTCATAATGACATATTCTTGATCCCAAAATACTTCTCATGTATTATTTAGCTCAAAAACAACTCTTCCTCAACAAATATAAAATTGGACAGCACCTCCCCTTTGGGTTTGAGATTCTAAAAATTCATACAACCATCAAGCCTAAGCAATATATACATCAATCTACTCCTTATCATTCAAGGAGTGTTTTGCAACCTTTGATTTCTTCTAAATCCCTCTCTTTCTCACTTTCACCATCATGAACCCTAACTTTCAATCTTGATAAAGAGGGGTTTAATCAATAAATTGATCCATGGAAAAGGTAGAGAAGGTTGCAAGGATCAAGAATATGTATAGGTTTGGGTGGTTTGTCCTCTTACCTTGTGTGTGTGAGAAGCTTTCTTCTTCATGGAGCTCCCAAAAATGGCATCTTGCTCCCTCTTGTTGCAGCTGGAATGACGACACAAATGAGGAGAGGAAGAGGAAGAGGAGAATTTTGCTTAATTAAATCCCTTCACAATTATAATAGAACGTTAAGATTATTTATTGGAATTAAAATCTCAATCTAATGATCCATAATCCACCACCACATTAGACACTCCTTGGCTTCTCATTGGTGGCATTTAGTGGGTGTACTAATGGATAAAAATCTGGTTGGAGACTTGGTTACTCCAGCCAAACCAATTGCAATCCGGTTACTTATACCGATTACACTTTTTACCAGTAAACATAACTTTATTCCAGTAAATTTGTCTCTGCTTTTCTGGAGATATTATTCCTCTTTTTGTTAGGATCAAGCGCTTACCACTATGCCAAAAGCTATAGCTATTAGTCAGGGTGCAACTCTATTTCCTTAACCCACAGTAGAGTAGACGCCCAAGCGCCATGGTTCGACTATGACTTGGCCCCTCAGGCCTCCTCCATGGGACAATTGATGCCACACCTTGGCCAACAGATTGAAAGTGTGAATATGTGCTTTTGTATGCTATGTCCATATGCATTTAATTGTTACATGTTGCACATTTCATGAACTCACTTTTATTTAAAGTTGTCATGCAATTTTTACAAAGTGTGTTAGAAAGTTTTGCTATTGAGATTTCCCAAAATCTCATCCTCCCCAACTAACCATGTAGGTGCAAGCACAAGCAAGGATAAGATTAGACTTCATGATGATTGAAGATGGCATAGCTTGATTTTCTTGCTTGTGTAATTTTGTATGTCATGGTTGGAACTTTGTGTTGAGAATTGATGTAGTTATGTAATTTTAAACCTCTACATATGTGGTAGTCAAAGAGAGGTGAAAGCATGCTTTAAATATAGGCTAATGCATGTTTAATTATGAGCAAAAGAAGAAAGCAAACAAGCATGCCTAAAGGAAGAAAAATGGAAATGTTAAAGATGTATAGAAGTGTAGCAAGATTAGTCAAACCCCTAACTTTGGCTTGACGTAAAATATAGCAAACAAACTCCAAATGAGTTGAATATTTCCAGAAACATAGTTCATATTGCAAGCTTTTAAATGAGCCAAAGAACACTGGAATTGGAGTTTTGTACGAAAAGTTATGATGATCCAAAGTTGGCAAAAAATCACAGAAAAACCTGGGAAAATGGAAAATTACCAAATGAACAGTGCAACTTTGTGTAATAAACTGTATCAATTGGGACATTTTCTAACCCAATGAGTATTTTCCCCCATAGAGGAACTTATAAGCTTCAAATAGAAATTGGAACCACTCAATTTCGATTTTTCTAGAATTAGTTATGAATTTTCAACGTTTGGCCAAAATTCTGTGAATAGTAACGTGAACAGTAACCCGAAAAGTGAAATTTTGAGATTTGAATCCTTTTGGTTTTTCAAACTATTCAAGGCCCAAAAGTGGTTACAAATGGTTATAAAATGAAGCTAAAGGGGTAATTAAGGTGTGTTACAGTAGAAGTGAAGAAATATAGAAGATTACATGCAATAATCAACTTCTACCTTGAAGATTTGGCTTGAACTTGCTCTTTTTGCTTCCTTTCCTTCCTCCACGGTTTTTCATCCTTCTCTCCTCATCTTGGCCGACTTTTTAGATTAAGATGGAGGTAAATAAGTGATTTAATCAAGTGGCTACATGATCCAAGGGTTGTGGTTAAATCTTGCATAGTTTATTAATCTAACAACTATGACTCTTCCAACACAATGCCACTTGTCTTGCTTATGATGAATGAATTTATGGGCTGACTTGAGGGCTAGGAAAATCTTATCTAAATGGCTGTAACTAAGGGTTAGGAATCTGGTTACACTAATCGAATGAGAGTGGCCTCTAGTTACTTGATCCGGTTACAACTTATACCAGTAAAATAACATTATTTTGGTAAATTTTTCTACTTATATGGGGACATTTTTATCTCTCCTTTAATCTCCAAATATCACTTATTCAAGTGAAAAAATAATTGTCCTAATAATGCCCTTGGAAGTCTTCAAGTTTTTACAAGGTTACTTTATGTTGTCAAAATACCGTAAAACGCCCTACCGACAAACAATTGGATTTTAGGGGATTAAAATTTTCTAGAATTTTCACTGTTGCCCTAACCCTTTTCCTTTCCTCAATTTGCTTCCTAGAATATCCGTATCTAATTTTCAAAGAAAATCCCATTTCTAGGGTTTTCAGGTCTTTTTCCTTCCAATCCGAGAAATCACTTTTATCATATTATGGGCAATAATTTTATAAAATACTATAAATTTCATATTATTTTTCTATGCCCTAAACTCATATGTTTGATGTAATATCCATCCTTTTTCTACAAATTGAAATAGAGGCCAAACTGATAGTTATGAGATAAGATAAGGCCAAAAATAAAAGTACAGAAAGAGAAGATGTTAATGGACTAAAGAGACCCTGGTCAATTTAGTCCTAAGGCTTTAAAATTACTAAGAATGTAAGCTAAGGATGTAAATTTCATTAAGTATAAAGACCATGGGCAATATGGTCATTAGACATAAAGGGCCAAATCGATAATCAAAAGCTAAGTTAGAACCCGTAGATAGAAAGTACAAAAAAAGTATATGTTAACCCAGCCCTAATGGTTTGAATTCTTTTAAGAACTTCGCAGTTAAGCGTGCTAGCCCTAGAGTAATGTAAAGATGGGTGACCTCTTGGGAAGGACCCAAAGGTCATTACACAAAAGATCAATGGCGAAAAAATCAAGGGCATAATGGGAATTATGAAAAGTTAGACAAAGTAAGGGCATTTTGGTGATTAAGAGAAATGTAAGGGCATTTTGGTCATTTGACAAAGTCAAAGTCAAAAAGTTAAACAGTTGACCAAAATATCAGAAAAAGTCATAAATGCTCACAAGATAGAGCATAACTCGCTGATTAATAGAGATTCGACAGATTGCTGAAAATCGGCTTAGATTTTTATTTATAGTATTTTGAAGATTTAATGGCCGAAAATAATTATTTGAGGTATCAGGAGACCTTAATTAGTTGAGTTCAGGGCATAGAAAAATAAAGTGAATTTTATAATATTTTATAAAATTATTGCCTAATATACGATGAAGGTGAATTTCCAGAACGGAGGGAAAAATGCCCGAAAATCCTGAAATTTATAAATTTATTCAAAAATTCATTTTATATAATCTAGAAGGAAATTTGATGGAAGGAAAAGGGCTAGAGTATTAGTGAAAATTATAGAAATTTTAATGCCTTAAAAGTTATTTGCACGTCGAAAATACGTTTCAAGGATTTTCGGCAGGATAAAAATTACCCTGATATTTTTGGATGAATTTTAGGGGTATTTTTGGATAAATATTTTGCAATAAGTAAAGGAAATATGGAGATTAAAAGAAGAATAAAACATCTACAGAAAAGTAAAAAAAATTACCGGGATAAAGTTCGTTTACCGGTAAAAAGTGTAATCGGTAGAAGTAACCGAATGGCAATCGATTTGGTTGGAGGAACTAAGTCCCTAACCATATTCTATCCATTATTACAAGCATTAAATGTCACTTTATGAAGACCAATAAGAAGAGGCTATGTGTGTGTGGTGGTGGAAGCCTTTGGAACATTCGATCTTGTCTTGAATTACAAGAATTGATCACAACCTTCCATCCATTTTGTGATAAGATTAAGTGGAAATTCCTCCTTCTCTCTTCTCCATTAGAACTCGTCATTTTTTCAGCAAAGAGAAGGAGAGAAGACGCCATAGCCAAGCAAGAAAAGGAAGGAAGAGCTTGAAGAATAATCAATGTAAGTTGGTGATTCAGCTTGATTTCTTCTCTAGAATTGATCTATGAGCTTTGTTCTTCCATGTGATCGGTTTATTTTCCTCTATGGTGCTGTGATTGAAGAGTTCAAGAGAGGGTTTTGAAAGGGGCTAAAGTGAGAAAATCAAGAGGAACAAAAATTGGAAGTGGTAAGTGGTTCAAATCAACTCTATGCTTGATTTACTACATGTTGATGTTTGGTTTGAGTTGATCTGAGCTTGTTTGTAATTTTTGGCATGGAGCCCTATAAGAGGAGGTGCTGCACGAATTGGGACTGATCATGGATGGATGATTTTGTGATAAATAATTGTTAGAAAATGGATTAGAAACAAGATTATGTAAGTATATACAAAGCAAAGTTGAAAAATCCAATTTTTGGAAATTTTCCAAATTTTCGCCCATACCTGTTTCATGAGGAAATAATGTGATTTTGATGATTTTGATGCTTGCAATGGCTTTAGAAGGAAAATTTGTGTAGGGTAAAAGTGAGAAAAGGATTTGGGAAGCATTTTGAATCATAAGCGCAAGTTTTGAAGTTGTAAGGGGTTTTAAAAAGGGCAAGAGAGGTTATAGTACGTTTTTGTAGTTCTCTTACATTGTTGATGACTTGAAAATGATGATTATGCTCTTGAATCATGTTTAGAAGTTGAGAACCCAAAGAGCTTGTTGGGAAAGTTCATCAAGAAAGCTTTAAAACTTAAGGAAAGATTAGGAGAAGAGGTCGCTTAGCCATTATTATTTTAATTGCATTTCATTGTATTTATTGTATGATTACTTGCTTGATTATGATTTGGATAACATGCCATGGTATGAATGTTAAAGTTAGGATTTGATGAAGATTTGCCTCTTTGCTATGTTGTGTGACATGTGAGGTATGCGTAGCAAATTAATCTCAAGGTTAAATTAAGCATGTATCATGTTTCTAAATGCATGTATGTGATTATATAATAGTTGCTTATGCTACTAAGATTCCCAATAATCTTACCCTATCAATACGACCAAAACCCTAGGGCTAGCTTATCCCAAAAAAAGAAGAAGGAGAAGGCTTGGAGAATTGGGTAAGTATTTGTTAAGTATTCATGAAAGGTTGTAAATACCCATAAGGGTATTAAGTGTTTATTGTAGTTGATAGAATGTGTATTAGGATATATAATTTCCAAGCATGCTAGGATAGTTTAAAATTCTCCAAAGGAATTAATATGGCAAGATCAAGCAACCGTACCTCAAATTGGATTAAGTATAAACAATGGGGGTACAAGTCAACAAAATCGGACTCAAAGTTGACCAAATCCGTGTGGACGTATTTGAGGGAGTTAAGACGTGATATTTTACCATCAAATAGATCTGATTTTTCTCTTTAAAATGAGTTCTAATTCGTCAAAATCCGATAACCATGCTAAGAGAAATGCCCTTCCAAAGTTGGGCTAAAATACTGGAAAAATAGAAAAAGACCAAATGAACAGTAACTTTTAAAATAGAAACTGGGAACGATTTCCAAGATAAAATGTCCAGAATTTATTTTTCGTCTAAAGGTAACTCAAATATATTTCTATAGAATTTGGAATCACTCAATTCCAATTTTTTTACAATTAATTATGATTTTTCAAATTTAAGACCATTTTTAGGAAGTTGTGAATAGTATTGCGAAAATAAAAGTTTTCAAATATCATTTTCCACCGGTTTTAGTCAACCAAAGTGATTCCAAACGCTTCCGATGGATTTGTTAAATGCTATAATTAAAGGTATTACATTTGAGGTCTCCTGATACCTCAAATAATTATTTTTGACGTACTGATTTTCAAAATTCTCTAGACAGAAATCTAGGCCGAATTTGAAAATTCTGACGTAGACAATTTTGATCAATGAGTTTTTATCTATCTTTTAGGCATCTGTAAATTTTTCTGATATTTTGGTCAACCTTTGACTTATTGACTTTGACTTTTGTTAAATGACCAAATTGCCCTTACATGTTTTCTTATTTACCATATTGCCCTTTTTCCTTTAACCTTCCATTTTTACCCTTTTCTTTGACCTTTATGTCCTTCCCAGAAGATCACCCATCCTTCCATTTCCCTAGGGCAAGCACGCTTAACTGCGGAGATCTTAAATGAATTCAATCCACTAGGGCTAGGTTGACTATAGTACTTTCGATCCATTACCTTCCTCTTTTTCTGTACTTTCCATATTTGAACCTTTGAATCCTCTGTAGCCCTTTGTTTAGCCCTTATCCTCAGTTACAGGAAATGAGGATATTACACGATCAGCTTGCAGAAGGTGCAGCAGGGAACAACGAATGGTTTTGGGTTTTGATGGCGACCATTTCAAATAGAGTTGTGGAGATGTGCTAGGTTTAGGATTATAGAGTTTCTTATCCCTGATGTTCCCTGATAATCGAATAGTAAAACTAATATGCGAATATAGATATACTATTTGAGTATTAGAATGGCGAGCATGAAAATTAAATTGTTATATTACTCTAGCTATTCATTTTAAAAGATTGACATAACAAGATGGTGAGAATAAAGGATTAACATAACAATTTAAGTCATTAGCTTATCTCATATGTGATCACGTAACAATGCCCTTTGACCTGAGATCATCATGGATTCCTGCACGAAAGTCACTAACCTTTAACATAGTCAAAAGTCACATTTGACCAGGTGATGATAAAGGATATAATCAGGCTTAAGGGTTTTCATGTGGAGGAATGTGAGTGATCAAGATGGGATTTGTCCCTCACATTAGTCAAGAGATATTACTGGGCCCCTAAATGAGTGAGTCTGAGAAATGTATGGCCATACTGTAACAAAAAGGAGTTTTCATTTCATTGATTAGATTACTCAGGGATCGAGAAAGTAATGGTCGGGAATAGGAGGATGACGTCATCCATGCCTCATCCTTAACTGAGATATCACGTGACAAAAGGGACCTGTTGTGGTTGCATGAAAGGTTGTGTCGTGTTCACGTATGATTTGGGTAGTCGTAATGTCTTGCTAGAGACCGCTTGCGACTTGTGGGCTTATGTTGAAATTAGTCCACTGCCAATTTTATATGGGCCTACAGGGTCGCATGTAAGAACAGCCCAACATGAGCTTTATTTCTAGGGTTTATTTGAATTTTGAATATATATATGTTGAATTTTGAAATTGCACAATATTATGTAAATAATATTTGTGTGTTAGTTTAATATTTAATTTATTTGATAAATTAATAACTAACATTAATTTAATTTATAAAGATAAATTAAAATACGTTGGCTCATTATTTGGATTAATTAAATGGATATGATTTGATCAGATGAATTTAATCCAAATTAAAATTGCAAAATTCGAATTTCAAATTTTGAATTTCAAAATTTAAATTTCAAGTTTAATAAAGATTAGATCTTGAATATCTTTTTGAAATTCAAATTTCAAGATTAATAAAGATTATATCTTGAATATCTTTTTGAAATTCGAATTTTCAAGATTAAGATTAGATCTTGAATATCTTTTTGAAATTCAAATTTCAAAATTAATAAAGATTAGATCTTGAATATCTTTGAAATTCGAATTCTAAGATAAATAATGATTAATCTTGAATATCCTTTTGAAATTCGAATTTCAAGATTAATCTGAGATATCATTTGGATTTCAAATTTCAAGATTAATAAGATTGATCTTGAATATCTTTTTGAAATTCAAATTCGGATTCTTCAAGATTAATAAAAGATTAATCTTGGATTATGATGCACTCCATGATCTCTATAAATAAGAGTGCTCGTGAACAGTAGAGGCATCCCATTCTGATTTTGAATTCGCTCTTGAGCCATGAAACCCTAGAGAGAGAGTGAAACAAAGAGGTGCTAGCACGCTGCCATTGTTAGAGACTGTTCACGTGGATACCAGTAGAGGGAGGCGATCAAAAGAACGTCGGCTCCTTGTGATTGGAAGCAAGAGCGCGGAAGATTGTAAAATTTGAAGAGATCCAGACGCAAAGGAATGGATTTGACATATCCGTATTTGGGATTAGAAAAATTTTAAATTCTGTTGCGTGTAGTTCTAATTCTAACAAGAAGTTCTAAAGAAACAAGGAGGAATGAGCGAGGCATAAGAAGACATGTTTCTTCTATGATTAGTCTTGGGGAATTATCAGACTAGATATCACTGAGGATAGACGACTTAGTCTTAATTTATGCTTCATGGTCTAAAGGTTCCAAAGGGTAAAATGACTCCTCATTATAGTAAGTAGGTGACAAGCCTACAGAAGAGTAATATAGCTCTTAAGGTCATAGGAGACCCAATTAACAGGAAGCGGAGAACCTTTTTGGCTCAGAGTCATAAGCATTATCCTACTCTTTGGGACGGGAGAATGAGATGACCAGAGGCTAAGATTAAGATAAGAAGGCTTCCTCACGATAGTTAGCTACTATAGAAAGAGTACCCTTGAATATTTCTATAGATAGCCTGACTGTCAATTAAGATGAGCTTATTCCAATTCTTGGGATAAGAAAAGCAAAGTAAGTAAAGGGCTAAGATGTAAGTCCTGAATGAGTTATAGTCAGGCTAGCTAAGTGCAAGATAAGCTTGAGAAGCAAAGGTTTGTTAAAGAGCTTCGAAGATAAGCTTAAGACCGCAGGTATTATCGTTAGCAGATAGTATAACGAGGGATCTAAAAGTCAAGTTAAAGCTACTTTAACCTATAAAATCACAGAAGAACTAATCGAAGAAGTTCCCTACTGGTGTGTTAAAGTTCAGAAAAAGAATATTATATCCCTCCAAAGTCTATTATGAGACTATAATTATGAGTTAAGAAAGAAAGAGAAATAGAAAAGCTCTAGATATTGCATGAACTCACCAGGTATTGAAAGAAAAATGTCCTAAGGGTGAGTTGAGAGTAAAGATAAAGAAAAGTTGCAAATAGTAAAAGTCTGCAAAGAGTAAGATTTACAAGATAAGATCACCAATAAAATGTGAGGTAAGAAGTAAGATTGCCTCAGAAATTTTATTTCTAAAAAGTAATGGTCAGTTAGCAAAAGACAAGAAGTTCCAGTAAAGAAAGAAACTGGAATTATCCTGAAATAGTGATCGAATGACTAAAAAGATAAAGCTGATAAAGATGGGATAAGTCAGTTGTAATTCATGCCAGTAAAAGAAGACTACAGAAGTTAAAATTGGAGATCATGTATCCTTACGGGTATCTTCAATAATGAGAATTAGGTCAGTCTTTAAAGTTAAGAAAGCCAAATTAAAGAGTTGTTCGAATATTTAAAGATGAAATAACAGTTTACTGTTTGGCCTTACCCCCAAATCTAAGTCAGATATGCTAGGAATTCCCTATTTCCCAATTAAAAGTAAGATCCAGATACAGGGTATGTTACATAATATAATTTAAAAGTGATCTGGCAAGAGTTAGTGCCAGAGAAGTTTATGTGGGGAAACATAAGAAGTAAAAGTCAAGTGCTCAGAGTTATTGACTCGGATGTGTAAATTTCGAGGATAAAATTTATTTTAATGGGGGAGAAATGTAATATCCATACTTTTGTTGTCATTTTAAATAAAGACCAAACCAATAGTTACATGATGAGTTAAGGATCAGAGATCGACAGTACAGAAGGATAGGAAGTTGATGAACCAGAAAGATCAGAAGCAGTTTAGGCCTAACGGATTGAATTCCTATGGAACTTCACAATTAAGCGTGATTGGCCTAGAACAAGACAAGACGGGTGACCTTCTGGTAAGGACTCAAATGACATTAAAGGAAAAGATGAAAGTAGAATTATCACTACTACAAAAGGTACTTTTTACGCCCTATTTTAAACCCAATTGACGCCCTTTCTAAGGGGGGCGTCTATGTGAGGGGAGTAGAAAGTTAATTCCTACGGCGCCCTATATCATGTAAGGCGCCGTAGACCAGACCTACGGCGACCTATATTTGAATATAGGGCACCGTAGGTATTATTTTTTTTAAAAAATGTTTTGTTTAATTTTATTTAACCCTTTTACTACATCTGATTCAGTTTGTAGTGGTAATTCCATTTTATACACCAGATTAAGTCCAGACATATTAAAAACAAAAGTAATTGTCGTGGAGAAATACAAAATTCATCAAGAGTTAGACGTATATATCTACCTAAGTGAAACACAAAAGTCATTGTCTCATTTACTGAGCAAAGATCATTTGTACATTTGTGGCATAGTAAAACAATTTATCAATCTAGTTAACCCTATGAAAGTCAAAATGAAGAGTTAGAAACTGTATACATATTCACCTTGAAGAAATAAGCATTATTCATAAATCAAGAAGACGTCTGGCCAACAAATCTTTGATCAAATCAATGTCATCAGCCATGTAAGCATCGTCATTATAAAAAATCTACAAATCTAAAAACAATTAATAGACCAATTTAAATTCATTAAACTAAACGATTAACTTATCAATATTTGATTAGATTACGTATTACCTCTTCTAAATCTCTAGTCAATCCACTCTGAATGATACTATACATGTAACTGATGACATAATACCCGCACTCAGTATTGCCTGATTATCGAGTACACTAAAGATAAAAAACATATTGTTAAAATGTATAAAGGGATAAAACGACTTTCAATGAAAGAACTTAAAGTCGAAGTACTTACTTTTAGATAAGACCACTGTGTGGTTTTATTTCTACCTTCACGTTGACCGCCCATAATTCGGTATGTCTTGAGTGCGCTACAATTGAATTGACAATCGTTACATATGAAAACAACATATTTAAACATCTTTCAAAGTAATAATTTACAAATGGAAAAACTTACGTATCAAAGACGTATTTTTGGTTTTTCCCTGCCTTTCTGTCAGCCAACGGATCAAACCAATACACAGTATTTACAAGGGGGCAGACAACATAAAGACTCCAATGATGACTACAACAACACATATAAATGAAGATGAAGTTAGCAAAACAAGTTAATTATTACCAATTCGGCTAAATGTGTTAAAAGGATAACTATAATACCATACCTTTCAATTATTGGTGCTAGGTAACACACCTTTGGATTAACGTATGCTCTTATTGTATTCCCAACATAATGCACTCTGTGTTTAGATTATTAAAACTCCTTGTAGTATTCGCAGGACATATAAGTCCATACAAATTATCTCTAGAAACGTCGATGCAAATGTTGTGGAAGGTTCTATTAAAGAGTTAAATAATAAAGTAAATAGCGAATTATATAAAACCTAAAAAATGACATCATCAAATGAAGATAGGAATATAAAAAACTTATAAGATTGCAAGCTGAAGCCATGCTATATCGAGGTCCTCCAGCGATAGGAATTGTTTCACATCATCCTTATCGACGATGAATTCATACGTTACACCACGACCAACAATCCCATCAAACATCTGCATGGTCACGGGTGTAAATTTTTCTCGTAGCTGCCACAGCCGTGACAAGGATGGAAATTTTGCAGCTTCTTCTGGGTCCTAGTACAGTAGAGAATACAGATTATAAATATAATGGCGAAAAAAAAATTAAGTAAGATCATAAGATGGCTACTACCTCATGAGGTGTTGTAGGTGTAGAAATGAGATTTTTCAGCCAAAGAATGAAGCAACCCTTGGATTGGCCTAAATGGAGCACCTCTCAATCAAATATTGGGACATCGGAGGATTCCTCACCATCTTCAATACCTATCACCGATACGCGAGACAAGCTATATGGAATTGGCATAGAATGGTGCGTAGTAGCTTGCCTGTAGAAATAAGCATGGGCAACGGCACGTATTGACTCATCCAGGTATAGAGTACAATGCTCTCTAACTTCTTCTGCGGGGGAACTAGGAGAAGGGACACCCATGGCGTGCCCTGTCTCACAAATCGCAAAACAGTGTCGTTGGTCAACCTTGAAAATTTGCCAAGAATTAAATTTATAATCTCTAAGGGTTGTATAGTTGCAACCCAGGGTCGTTCTCACCGGAAGCAAGTCGCGCACCAAAAGTTCTTAGCTTATGCTTATGTTTGCGATGCAAAATGCAAATGGGGTTTTGGTTTGAAATGAACTAATCTACTAATCT
>JANTPZ010101457.1:0-11856 GCA_025593235.1 Vachellia pachyceras
CATCATTATTGAAATTGGTGGAGAGCAATTAACTCCTTAAATCTAAATCACAAAATTGTATTGTGCGGGTCTGGTGAGTCTTAAAAAAAATCATATTTAAACATTAATTATATTACAGATCAAATAGTATATGGATCTATACTCTATATACATCATTTAATCTTAAATATAACACGCCTTTTAAAGAATTTCTTGATCCGTCGTTACAATTTACTAGAAAACTTAAACTCTAACATATGTTTTTCAATCCTTTTAAATACTTGTAAAGTTTAAAAATGGTGAAAATAGAGTTAATGAGTGAAACCATGATTGTTAAATAACATGATTTGATTTAGGGCTCGTTTGGGAGCAATTATTGAAAACTTAGGTTTGAAACCTAGGTTTTCTCTTTTCTACTTTTTCCTCTTTTCTCTTTCCTACTTTTTATCTCTTTCTCTTTCTTACTTTCCTCTTTCATATCCACTTTTTTGCCTCGGAATATGTAAAAG
The DNA here is from genome assembly GCA_025593235.1 of Vachellia pachyceras. NCBI lineage: Eukaryota > Viridiplantae > Streptophyta > Magnoliopsida > Fabales > Fabaceae > Vachellia > Vachellia pachyceras. Next base: position 489 of record JANTPZ010101457.1, read on the forward strand.
CTATAACTTCCCAAACATAAATCACTTTTCGGATTCTGTGAAACCTAATTTTTACCTTAAATTCTGTGAAACCTAGGTTTCAAACAAGCCCTCGATGACAAATCAAGGGAAAAGGCACACCAATCGAAGTAATAGACACATGTAGTGATGTAAGTAGTTTTCTCCAAGTCCTTGACTATTTATACCAACTCATTGAAAAAGAAGAAGCAACCTTTCAATTTATGATTCTCATGTACAATCCCATAATATAATGATAGGGAACATGATGGAGAAATACTTTTACGTAAATCAAAATAAATATATGGAAGATGTTATCTCATTTTACAGAAAAAAACTATTGAACGTGCGTTTGATTTTTATAAACGTTGTTGCAAACAAACTTTTAATCATTGAAGGGGGCAGCGACATGTCATATGACCAAAATCATTGAAAAGCATTTAGTTGCAGAAAATTAAACCAAAAATAAAAAGGTATTTGACTCAGTCAACATCACACATGCATGCCCGATTGCATATCAATTTTGTAACCTCCATCACGAGATTTTATAGGATGTTAGGTACCAAACGTTGCCGTATGAACAATTTTTTTTTTTTTTGAATGCGTGCCTATTTTGTTGAATCAATTAGTACTCTTTACTCTCTAGTGTCAACTTTTAAGTGAGGTTGTGATTCAAGATTTTTAATTAGAGTTGGTTTAGTGAGTTAACCTAACTCATGCTAATAATTTTATTATGAATTATGAACTGCTCCTTTATTAAACTAACACAAGGAGACTCCATTTAATTCTTCACCCATTTTCAATAAAATAGTGTCATGTGAGGTTCAACTTCATTCATTGGGTTCATTAAGTTCGCTACCTCCCCCATTCAACATATCCATCTAGATTTGAATCAAACACTATGAGCAAATCTCAATGATCGAATTTAAACGAGAAAAAGTATTTCAAGAGTCGAATCAAACAAACTCATACATAAACAAATTTTTCTTAATCTCCGTCTAGATTTGAATCCTCTCGACATGACCAATAAAATTTACTTTTACGCAATTTTTGAAATACCCCAACTTGCGAATGGATAGGTTAGAGAAAAAATATGACAAGTTTTTAATTATTAATAATAAATCAACTCAGTTGGCCCATACGAGGCACAAACGGGTCGGGTAAAACATAATTTGAAAATTAAATTAAAGATCGAAACGTTAAATGGACAATGGACATTTTGTTTTTTTCTTTTCCCTCTTTTCAAAATCAAATTAATCCCTCCTCTACTCAGAAACCCAGAACCCTAGGGACTTGGGGTAGCACCACGCCAGTGGCGCCAAGTGTCTCCAAAGTTACACTCATTGTTTAAAAAAATTTATTTACTCCTCAAAAACATGTTCAACATTATTTTTTTACAAATCGAGATAATCTCCTTCACTATCTCAATTTGTTTAAATACCTTTTTACCAAGTTCGGAAACGGACACACTAACTGTCTTCTTTTGACAAAAATAAAAATCAACCACCTTCTAATATGTATTAAAATGTTGCCCATCCCTCTCGTAAATAGTGAAAATTACTAATGTCTCCATCTCGTAAATAGAGAGTCTTCCCACTTCCATAGCTCTATGCGAGGATGTTAGCATTAATGAAATACACAAATAATTAAAGTTAGAAATTTTGCCCCTTTTAAGGAAGAACTGGCCCAGAACCCCACTGTGACCAGAATACCCTCCCCCCAATCCAGCTTCCTTCAAACACAAACAACCCCTTACCCCCCTCTCGCTTTGTCCTTTTCCCTCTACAATTGAATCTCCCTCTTTTTTGATTTCAAAATCTTTCACCAAAGATGCCATTTCATCAACAGCTATCAACAATAGCAAGACATGAAGCAATGATAAAATATAAATATTATTATTACTTATAAGTTATTACATACTTTCTTAACCAGCCAGGGATTTTACAAGTTCTGGGTAAAAACTTCCAATCTCTGTCTCACACCGACTAGCTTGCTTCACACTTTTCTCCTCCTCACCTTTCTTCTTCCTTCATTCCCATCACCCTCCTCCCAAAAGTGCAGGGAGGGGGGAGGAAGAAGGCATAAGCTTTAAGCTTATTACAACCAAACTAAAATAAAACCTAAACTTCTAATCCTTCTTCACTGTTTGCACAACCAAAAGCCACATCTTACGACCTGCAATCTTATCCCAAAAAATAGATATTTGCTGCTTTATTGCACCTAAAAGCTACCATAACATTCTTGAATATCTTCCTTCATCCCTATGCAAAAAAGAAATTAAAAACCAAAATACCATATCTTCCCTACTTAATTATGATGATAACCTATTGCCCTTCCCCTTCCGTTAGTTTACTTGCAGAAATTTGAATCTTCTTGCTTCAGTCAGTACATCCAGTCCTGCGGTAAGCGTAGGTCGTGGCTCACAGAATCCTCTGCCCGAACACTTAGTCTCTGCTGCTGCATGAACAGAGCATTTCTTCGGGCCATTAAAGCATCTTCAAAATCAAAAACCATAACACGAAATCCATCAGTAAAACCGGATTTCACATTGAAATTTCATGAACTTTAGAGGGAACCAAAAAAGGTGAAAATAACAATCAAACTCACCATATTCAGCTGCAAATGCACCAGACAAGGCTGTTTGATTAGCTGCATTCAGGTCATCGATCTTTAAGTTCCGAGCATGAGTAGCCTTAGACGGAAGCAGGACTGGCGCACAACCTGACCGGAAGGAACATTGCGTGTCAGAGGCTTACTTTAAAAGACTAATTAGAAACACATCGAACTAGAAAAATTACAGAGAAAGTGATTACTAGTTTTCCTGCGTGACTCTAAAGGGCTTCCATACTGGCGAGGGAGGAAAACCCCTGTTCCGCCACATCCCCTTCTGGCAACGGATCCGCCGTTCACAGTGGCCCTTGGTCCAGATCCAGTGAGCTGAGTCTGCTGATGATTTTGGGCCTGAACTTGCAGAGGAGGCCAGGTCGACTGGGATATAGACATGGGACGCCCACATTTAAAACTCTCATACCCAACATTGCGCACAGCTCTGTTATTCATTTTAAGCTGCTGCTGAGCAAGCCAGTCAGCTTTAGCTTGCCTTCCCCACACAGAAGCGCACTGTTGCTGCCTCGCCTGTTGTGCCTGAACCTTCAAAAGAAAACACAACCCTTGAGACCATGGCTGTCGAAGGAAGAGAACAAGCGTTTGAAATCTTGCAAAGTTCTGAATAACATATCTAATCTGTTAAGCTCACCTGAAGGATGCTCTGGTTCGAGTATATGGATGACGATGCTTTAGTCTTTGGAAAAGCACGTCGAGGGGCGCCGAGAAACGCGCCATTCTGGAGATCGTACTTGGACGCTTCGCTGTTCATCTTCAGCCGGGCGACATGTCCAGCGGCAGCGTAGATGACATCCCAGGCGAGGTCGTTCTTTGCAGGAAAAGGCGTAGTTGGTGGGGATGGAACCTGAGATCCTATGCTAGGGCTTCTGTCGCCAGAGACGGCACTGCTACCAGACCAGCTTCCGATTCCGCTCAAAGTCGACTGAGGCGAACGGGCTAAGCCGTGAGATTTCTGAACCTAACGAAGCGACCCGACCCGAATCAGTGCTTTAAAGGAAAGGTGGTTCGAAAATGAAATTTGATATTTCGGAGAAATTCCCCCAAAGGCTTACCTCAGTTTTGTCGTCGCAGCAAGTGGGGACAGTGAACTTTGGAGTTTCGTAGAGCGATGACTGACTCAGGCGACGAGTCAGGGCAGCAAAGAAGTCCTCGTCAACGTCGCTACCGCTGCTGTCAGTCTCCGTCGAACCAGCCACCGACTCCACTGGCGAACTCAGAGCCGAGCCAGAGATCCCGTACGAGTAAAGCTCGTAAGGGAACTCGGACGGAAAGCCGAAAGAAGCATCCAAGTCAGCGATGACGCCATTCCTGTCGCTCTCCTTGTCGCCGAGGATGTCGGCGTCGGTGAGGAACTGCGAGGGAAGCCATAACTCGGCATCATTAACAGCTCTAGCCATAGGCTTGCTTAGTTGCAGAGAGGATGGAGAGGAAGGTGCAGATTAAATAGTGACCCAGCTGGGTTTGCTGGATTTAGCAGGCCCGATAAGAGAAAAATAGACTAGAGAAAAGGGGGAAAAGAAGACGAAGCAGATGGAGAGGGGTGAGAGTTGGAGTATAGAACGTTGAAGACAGGCTGCCCTTTATTAAGGTTGAAGGGTCCCTCTAAGACAGTTCAAAAATACGAGGGGGAAGAGGGTGGGGCCCAGTGGTTGGAGACATTTGTCCTTGTAGTTGTATATAACCCACCTGCCATTTGTCCAGTCTACCACTAATTAATTTTGATTAATTAGAAAGCTCAACCATTGAAGTATGACTATATAATTGGCATAACATGGGGATGAGTAATTTTACAGCTTCTACGCCCTACTTGCTTCCTCCCCTCTTCAAATTTTTTAATTTTAATTTTTTAAACAGTTGCTTTTTATTTCTTGTGCAGACAATGCCGCAATTACTATTAGTATCATAATTCCCCCACTGCTCACTTACCTCTTTTCCAACTTTAGTCCCATCTCTTGCCTCTACCGCAAATCCATCGTGTGTCTAGGTAAGAATGTGATAGAGAAGTATTTTTATGTAAATTGAGATAAATATATAAAGGAGATTATCTTATTTAACAGAAAAACACTGTTCAACATGTATTTAATTTTTGAAAACGTTCTTTTAAAGAAATCCAGTATGTCAAAACCCACTTTTTTTCTTGAAGATTAAATTTTGAAGCTTCTTCTTACTCTTATTTTGAAGTTTGAACGAGTGACTCCCGCCAGCCGTTAAGCTTCTTCATGCCAAAACTCTTATTTTTCAAACTTCAAACTTCCACTATATTAAACATTGTTTTAATCATACATCAGTCGTTACGAGTCCCACTCCCATTGTTGTTTTTTACACAAATTTGATTTGCTTTGCATCTGCAGCTTTTCCTGACGTTGATATTTCCTGACCCTCACATGCATCAGCCAAAAAAAATAAAACTAAAAATTAGTTGGTGCCGCTACAACGGGCAGTATTAGATTTAATCCTCATATCATCCCAATTAATTACTACTATTTCATTAGTGTTCAGATTGATCATTAATTGATTATATAAAAAATTGCCTCTTTTTTGTTTCTAATAAAATTGAGGATATGGCGTGTTATGACCACTGCGCTAACTGACATAGTTACTATACATATCGACATTTGGGATTTTTGCAGCTTTGTTCTTGTTTCTGCACTGTTAATAATAAATCGGGATGATTATGATATTTGATATTTGTGTTTTTTTTTTGTTTGCTTGTAAAATTGGCAAAATTGGTTTTTGTGAGAATATGTTTGGAGATTACATGATGAGAATGTTGCGAGGTTGTGGCATGATTAAAACTACTGACTGATGTATGATGGGATCACGAAATATCTAAATATATACTTTGACCGTTTGATTAAACTACATGAAACTTTTAATATAATTTACCATTTATAAAATAAATACGTGAATTAAATTTTATACTCTAGCTTAAATATATTTTATATTTTTATAATGTAACGGTAAACAAACCCATTATGAGATGTATTTTGGGAACATCATTTCTTAAACGGTGTATGTAAGTCGAGACAAAACTATATAAAAATCTGTAAAAATCATCTTAAAATTCATTAAACACATCTCGAAATCCATAAAACCATCTTAAAATCCGTAAAATACCCTAAAATCTGTAAACTCATTTCTCCCAATGGACTTTCCAAACACACACCATTTCAGTTTACCTCATAATTTGATTACCATGATCGATTATCTGTAATCTCAATTAGACAACCATGCGGTTAATTAGGTGGTTGGGCAACCCAATAATGCAACTACAACATTAACCAATCGATCCATGCTGTTTATCAAAATTGTGTTTATTTGGAAAAAAATTTCCCCAGCTGCTAGTAAGACAAACGCATCTTAAAATTTGTAAAAAATATCTTAAAATTCGTAAATTCTTCTAAAATTACGTAAGTTCTTCTAGGAATCCGTAAACTTATTTCTCCATGTGAAATTGAACTATTTATATACACACAATCTTGACCAGTCACTCCTCTCTCCTCTCTGTACTTCCAATTGGTGAGTTTGGACGGGTGTTTGGGAAGTCATTTACAATCACGTTGCATGCAAATTGAGATAGAACTTATCTCACATGCTTACATCAGAATCTGTAAAATCATTCTCCAACAGACTCCCAAACAAGCACGGGTCTCTCTATATAATGGTGTTAGAAAGACACGTTTATATAAATTAAGATACAACTACTTTTACATACTTTCATTATATACCATAAATTATATTTAAAAATTAGTTTCAATAACTATGGGTTATCTAGTAAACTATATTTTACAAAAAAAAATTCAATTCATGAAAGGTTAAATTGAAAAGACAGGGCAACCTAATTTCTAGGACAAGTCTTCCACTCACAATGATCCAACTAATGTTGGCAATACGCATTATTTCAAGTGAAAGCTCTGTTATAAGCAGTAATGAGCATGTAAATGTTTTTAAATAAAAAGGGTATCTGTCTCATCTGTATTTGTTATCCAGTTAAGTACATGACAGATCACCCTTATATGACCCATTTCACTAATATCTAAAAAAAAAAAAACTTAGTCACTCTCTTTGATCCATCTTACACCGATATAACCTAAAAAATCAATGCTTACATGATAAAATATTTAGTTTTCAAAATTGATCATCCTACTTAATTTATTAAACCTTAAAACAATATTTTCAATCAACCTTAAATAAAAAATTTTTAAAAATAATATTAATTGTGAGTGAAAACTTGTAAGATAAATTAATATTTCAACCATTTAAAAAAACTGAGGGAAGTACCCTACCCCGGTTTGACTAGACAAAATAGGGGTGGTGGTAGGAAACATTTTAATGAATCTTCCAACCACTCTCCCTTTTTAGTGTGTTTGAGAAATCCGTTGGGAGAAAAGAATTTATAAATTTTGAGATATTTTATTGATTTCAAGATGGTTTTATGGATTTCTATATGATTTTAATGAATTTTGAGATAATTTTTACATATTTTGAGATGGTTTTACATTGAAATGTGTGTACCATTTAGGAAACGGTATTCCTAAACAAACACTATAACATTAAGTTATTAGTTGGTATTGTATATGTGTTTGTTTGAGAATTCATTTTTTTAATGGTATATATAAATTAAAATCATATCGAAATTTATAACCCATTTATCTCAACGGATTTTACAAAACACAGCTGGAACGGGAGATATGTTATGGGCATCTGTTTATATTAAAAAGTTAGAGGACATTTTTTTCCTACAGGTATCTTGTACCCTAAACTATTAAAATGGGTGTAGTAATGTCCTGTCATTAAACATCCATCAATTTTTGACTTTTGACCGTTATTTTCATTTTATATTTATGGTTTTTTTAGCCCTCTGCATTATTTTCCCGGCCAGCAAAGGGTCAAACCCTTTTTTTTAATGGTTTCCCATTCGATATTCTAGAGCAAGCTATCTTTTAGGAGGACAACAATCCCAGACTAATCCGGATCGCCCGTGGTAGGACCCTAAAGAGGGTTAGGCTACCATCAGATTTTAAAGCTGCTGCATTCCCACAGCTCGAACTTGAGACCCGTGATTAAGTTAGAACGACCACTTACCAGTCGATCTAAGCCTTTTTAATATTTCATTGCAGGCATCACACTAATAGTTTAGAATACTTGAAAGAAATAGCACATTAATGACATAATTTTCATCATTTGCGATGAAATCCCATCACTGTTCAATTAACGTCGATAGAATATGCCACATAATTCTTAAATTTCATGGTTAATTGGATGTTTTTTGTGACCCTGCGTCCCTCTGAAAATAATTCAACGATAGCAATGCTCTTTTTTAAAAAAAAAATCAGAAATGCTCCTTCAAAACCTCCCAGGCAACTAAACTGACGAAAAAGTGTTGCATTTAAGGTTTGAAGTATCGGATTGGGAGTTTAAGCACACACAAGCATGGATCAGATGTACGAGTTGGATAGCTCGAGAAGGCAAGGAGAAAAAAAAAAGAGATTTACTGTGTGATCCCAAATAAGAGACGAATTTATCAAAAGGTTCCAAAGTTAAAAATATTTATCCACAGGTCCCAAGGCACCATTGGGGAATTAATTTGTAAAGGGAAAAAACCATTATGCCCTTCTTGATTGAAAAGGGAAAACAGCTTGCAGGCTTTAGTGCATTTCTGTGTTGAAGGTAGGTTTTTGCTAGTCTCGACATAAAAGACATGGTCCTTGTCTTCTTAGATTGTTAGGCCTTCCATTTCAGTGAGGCATCCGTCTTACCGAAGATTTGAACCACAGTTTCTGAGAAATTTAATAAAAGGTACAGGCTTTTCTGCTTAAATTTATGCTTCCGATGCCGTTCCGATGTTAGTGTGATCAATCCTAGAAACACAAACAATTTTGGTGGGGAAAGCTGTGTGATTAGGGATCTTGAAGAGTCAAATCTTACATTCGAGGAGGTAAAAGATTTGAAAGAGGGAGATCGAGGCACATAGAAAATGGGGTTGGGGGCGTTAGCTTCGAAGGTGGTGCGACCCACCTCAAGGATGCTGTTGGGTTCCCACAATCCTGGCAGCTTGCTCCTTCGAGCCATAGTTACCAAACCGGAGCTTCGGAACCCAGAAGCTGCGGCTGCTCAAGCCCAACCGGAACAGTCTTCGACTGATTTTCCTCTGCGAACTCCGATAGGTGGAGCTAGAAACCACTTCCCTAATCTTTATTAGTTTTAAATGTGCCTTGTTTCGGTTGATTTTATTGCTTTATTTGTTTTTGGGATTTGTTACGTTTCTGGATAGATTTTAAATGGTGTGGTATGAAGTATATGGTGTGGTATGAAGTAAGATGTTGTGTGCTATGTTTTTGTGTTATGTGTGGTATATGTCTGGAAAAAATGGTGATGTGATGAAGATGGAGGTAAAAATGGAAGTGTGTGAAGAGTTGGGGCGGAATGGTAAAATGTAGCAGATGATGTTGTCAATAGAGGCCGCGGCAATTGTCAATATGGCTGCTTAGGTTGTCAATGACAACTATATGACTACTGGATTGGTTGTATTGTAGATTGATAGTTGGTCAATTTTAGTAGAGGTTGGGGCTGAGTGTGTGGGTATTAATGTGATTATCTCTTGTATTTCTTGATAGCTATGGTGCTTGAATGGTGACATAGTGAAATGAAAAGTATAAAGTGTAGATATTGTTGAGAAGTGTTTGGGAATGGTAGTATGTGTGTTCTGTTTTTGTGTTGTTCATGCTCTGTTTCTAATTAAAAAAGATGATGGAATGCAGACAAAGATGAAGATGCAGTGGTGAGAAGGGCTAGTGGCCGAAGGTGAGAAGGAGTTGTTAATGTAGGCAGTGACGGTTGTTAATATAGCTGGTAAGATTGTCAATAACAACTGAATGTCCTAAAGAAATATAGCTGCTAAAGTTGTTTATGTATGGGGTGAAGTTGTTAATGACAAGTGTATTGTGCAGGTGGTAAGTCGTAATGGCAAGCTCGTCTACAAAAAATTAGCGATAACTTAGATATTGTGCAGGAGTTTAGTGAGGAATATTACATTCCTCTCTAATTTTTCAAATTAACGAGGAAAATTAACGATAACTTGGATATTCATCTCTAAATTACTCAATTAGCGAGAAATTTAGTGAGAAAAATTATATTCCTCTCTAATTTTTAAAATTAGTAAAAAAAATTTAATGTAATATATTGAGTTATTCAAATTCATTTTTAGCATGAAATTTTAAAGGGATAAAAGAGTTAATATATTTTTTTCAATTCACTTTTATATTGGTTAAATTTTGAAAGGCTTTCCCTCTTATTTTTTGTTTTAATTTTCTGAAATGTGTTGAATAGAGAGATATTTATTACCACTGGAAAAAAAACAAGACACAGAACTGAAAAAAAGAGAAGGGAAGGCGCTCTCAACATTCCCTCCTATTTTTTTCTACATTTCGGAGGCGGGAAAGGAACATTTTCCTATCTGAAACCCCACTTTCCTTTCGCTACTAAGTCAGCTGACCACTTGCCAAAAGCCCTAACCCTAACGCACTCGGCACTCTGAAACCCGACGACGCCATCTGAAGTCCCTTGCTCGACCACTCTGCCTGGTCATCGTCCCTCGCTTGGCCACTTCGCCTGGTCATCGTCTCCCTTGCTCGTCTCTCGCTTGGCCACATCGTCTCTCGTCTCTTGCTTGACCACTCCGCCTGTTGTGGTTCTCTCACATTGTTCCAATTTATTATTAACATCAGTATTTATCCTGAAAATGATTGAATATAGTTACCATATGTCATATCTATTGTCAAATCTCTTCCTTAATAAATTTCTATTTGGTTGTATAGGTTAGTGTTTGTGCTTTCCCAGCAAGCCGATTGGGACTGCAAGGGATAGGGATTAGTCCAGACTACAATCCAGAAAACAGGGCTAGTTCTTGATAGGTATTCAATGCATTTTTTTGTCTATGAAATCATAAACATCAGTGCAATTCTTGCGAAATCATAAACATTAGTGCAATTCTTGCGAACCATACAAGTCTTCAAATTTATTGCGTGGTCTCATCGTGGTGGCGGGTTTGATGGATTATTGTCATAATCATATTTGCTAAAGTATGTAAACAACTTGTTTTAGGTTGTCCTCAGTATTATCTTCATGATTGAAACCTGTTATCAAATGACTCGTCATATTTTGATGAATTGTCTGGCTTGTTTTGCATTCACTTTGTCTATTTAATTTTGCCGAAGTCTGAGCTTTGCTCATTTATGGCAGATTTACATATACCTCTACAAACATTTAGATTTATATCCATTCTTTTAAATTCACGTTTGTTTTTAGTATGTTTTAAAATGGGGGGGTTTGGTTATTAACTTATTATATCTTTTGAGTTTCTTGGCGGGGGCCCTGTTTGAGCTGTTTGATTGATTAATGGACCTGATGTTTTAATTCAAAAAAACAAAGCAAATCATAGAATATTCGAAATGAGTTATTGAGTTTGTCGGGACACTAATTTTTTGTTTTATATTTGAGTTATTGGGTTAGCACAGTCTAAAACCACGAATCCCAAATTCACAATCGCGTCTTCAAGGTTTCAGTTGCGCCTCTGCTTCCTATCACCCGTCAAGTCCAGCCGGCAGCCGACAAGCGTTCTATGTTTGCACTTCTGCATCCAGTATACTTTTCTGCACCCAGAGTCATCATTTACCCATTCATGAAAGCAATAAATTTTTCATGCCTTGTCTAAATTGCTGACTTGTTTTGTTGCTTGCATATTAGC
>JANTPZ010101458.1:0-15482 GCA_025593235.1 Vachellia pachyceras
TGTTGTCAATGGGACCATTTTTTAAATATTTTAAACTTTGGGACCATTTGATAAATAAGTCCCTTATGTGGGACCAAACAGTAAATTTCCCTATATTTAATAATCATCATTTATTATTCTACAAATTAGATCTCTCCAAGTAGCTAGTAGTTCGAGAGAATAGATCAACTGCCCCACAATAATTTTTTAATACTATATACTACCTTCAATTCCTTAATTAAAAAATCAGCTAAATAATTTGGAGAAATTAAAAAAATTAAATAAAGTATCTCAAAATATTTATATTTATCATTTTCTTCAAACTAATTTATTTGATTTATAAATTGATATATAATCTACTAATACATATACATAAGTATATCAAGAGATTATGTAATATAAATTTAAAATTTTATTTATTTTTTATTATTTTAAATTACTTAAATGAGTCTTATATTAAATATCAGAAGCATTATATTGTAATATAATGTGCATTTGTTTTTACATAGTATTTCACTATATTACCCTAATGCTACCCACAGAGGAGGTTTTCCTTTCATTATATACAACAGGTGATATGGTCATTTCCTACTGAAAGCTTATGCCAAAGTCAATTTGTAGGGTGTTCAAACAAATCATGATATTTCATGGTCCAGTTATAAAATTCCAAATATTTTAGAGGTGTATTCGTTATATTCTGCCTTGTCATTTTAGGAAAATGACAACTGAGGACATCATGAGGAAGTTATTACTAAATTAAGATTTTTTTAAGGGATTTTATGTAATAAAAAAATCAGAAAATGAGTGTGTTAAGTTCGGAATATAAATTACTATAAAGTCATAACTTAATATTAAATTTTTTATTAGCCGGCCAGTTGTTCCCTAATTTTTTCAACATAGAACATCTACTGTGACAATGATTGAGGCATTGCATTGTGTTCAAATAAAAAAATCAACAACATAATAATTATGAATAACTATTTTAAATTCCTCTATATAGGAAGTGTAACTTGGTCAATAATTGATAGCGGATGCTAAATAAGCGCAAAACATATCATATGCAGATAATATAATATGTATATCCATATACAGATGGATCACTAATGGCTCGTTTGGTACGCATAATTCATTTTGATGAATATGAAAATGGATATAGAAATGCAGTTTAAAAGTATGTTTAGTATGTCATGGAAATGAGATATGGATTTTTATATGAAAAGACCTAAAAGTCCTTCAAAATTCAAAAAATCTTTTTTTTTATTTTTTGTAGATTTAAAATGAATTCAATAATTCCATTCATTTTTATTCAATTTTACACCTTACCTCATGGAATTGACTTCCATGCATTTTGATTGAATTGGCTTCCACATGGAAGCCAATTCCATGGTACCAAACAAGCTCTATCGTGGAAATGATTTCTATTTTCATATCTACCTACCTCAATTCCATGTACCAAACAAGCCATAAATCCATTTTAATTTAATAACAATTTAATTTAATTCTTTTAATATGACTCTTTTTAACCATGAAAACAACGATTTGAATTGGATAACCGGCCTGTCTTTTTAAGGTAACCCTTCCGATACATAATAAAAAGTGCGCTTACCGAGACACTTTTCCTCTCACATAAATTGCCTCGGAATCTGTGTCCGTTTTCCCAACGGGCTATCCAAACGGAGCCACATGATAATTACAAATTTAAAGGAAGAATATATTCAAATGAGTAACACCACACCCCTAAAACTAAAACTTCCCCATACAAGAATCATAACAAAAGGCCACTTTAAACTATCATATATGATCCTTAATATAAAAATTAAATACCTAATTTGAGTGTTGGTAACAAAAAGTACCTTTTCTTGCTAATGAATACATAAAAAAAATTAGTTAAATTAGTTATTTTTAATAAATATGGGTTGAGTTGGTTTTTCTAAAGTATTAGTTATTTTTAACAAATATGGGTTGAGTTGGTTTTTCTAAAGTACCCTCTTTCGTCAAACCTATCTTTAGATGAAAACTACTTGATGTCTATAATTTATATGATACTTTGAAAGAAATTATAAATTTAAGAGATAAAATAGATTGAGATATTATATTAAAGACTAAATCCATCTTCCAACTAATCTTATTAAGGAGTTAGTGCATGATATTAAGGTTTGTTTGTATCAACGTTGAAAAACACATTTGCGTAAGGGGGGATAAAATTCATCTAATATATTTACTTCGTAATCCATTAATCACATTGAAAAATAGTTTCTTTGGCAAATGCAAATGGGAATATTGATCAATAAGATATAAGCTTTCAAGAATGTAATTGTCATATGACTAAGAATAAATACATTATATATGTGCTCGATATAAAGAGGAAAATATAGCGCGTTTGATTTTAAAAAACCATAGGGAAACGTATTGGGCCAAGCAAGTATAATTTAGTTTTAACCAAAAAAAAAATTATTCCACTAGGTGTGAGCAAATGATCTCGACCCACAAACCCGCCAGCGACTTGTGATAAATAACCTGTTTGAACCCATCCAAATGTGACCCCTTGCGGGTGAGTTAGATGCATGACTCATATTTTACTTCAACCTCCACAAAAGTTATTCTTCCGATATCTATTTTTTAAAATTTAAATTTTATCTCAAATTCTGTAAAAATTATTTTTCATTAAACTTTCAAACGAGAATAGTTGAGAAGAGGAGGTTGAGATTGTAAGTAGACAACGCAGCTTTAAATTGGAAGAAATTTGAATGTGAAATGGCGTTTCTGTACACACACACGAACTTTTTTAAGTAAGGAGGAATAGGAAGGCACTGATTGCTAGAAGTTATAAACGGACGAATATTCAACTTTTTATTTACAATAAATTTTTATACCTACTAGACTTATACGTAAAATTTTTACCTCCCTTGAAACTTGAAAGTCTAAAAAGCGTACAAAATCATTATTATCCGGGTTATGATCCTAATCAATATATTAAAGTAGATAAAATGATACTTATTTAAAAAAATATTTTTATTTTCTGTATCTGTTATAATATTTAAAAGACACAAGGGACAAACATGGAACAAGAAAAAAAAATCCCAACAATGGACCCTGCTGGTGTTTGTTTGTTTGTTTGTTTTTGTTTTTGCTTTTTCGAGGCATGGTTTATTTTTCTCTCCCAGCCACAGTTTGTTCATGTCCATTGGAGTTCGTACACTCATCTTGACCGTTACATTACATTATCTGACCCTTTGCCAACCCCCCCCTCCTCCTTATAGTTATAAATACGTTCCCACAAAACAGGCCATTCCCTCCGTGCATCTCACTTCCCTTCACCTTCCACACATATCCTACCCATTGACGGTGCCGCCGTCAGAACCACCGTACATAAAAGAATCTGGTCATGGATCTCTCTCTTTTCACTTTCTGTAAATACCAATTCTGATATCAGTTCATAAATCAATGTCCAACATTCCTTCTTCTCTCTCTGAAATTTGCCTCACCCAGTTTCGCCTTATCATGTCCATTGCAGATCCATGGCCTTTCTCATAACCTCCCAAGCATCACCGAAATCCTGTGTCTCTCTCCGTTCATTCTCCATCAAATCAAACCTTTCTACTTTGCAGTTTCGTAATTTGTTCTTGTAAGGCTCTCTCGGAACGGAACGAGGCTGTTCAGAGAAATATGACGAAGATAAGGGGATTTAAGCTTGGACGACGTCTTATACGAATCTCCAGATGGATCTTCCGTAGAACACGACCCGGAGGATATCGGAGGTTGGGTTCGCATGCTTCGCCGGCGACGAAGACCGTAGCGAAGATTCTCAAATGGGGACGGAAACTTACGAGGGGAGCCAGATCCCTCTGCAGCGGGAAGCCCCGGTTGGGATATATCCCGGTGGGATCCGACCCGGTTCAGGACAAGGTTTCTGCGGTTCCGAAGGGTCACTTGGCGGTGTACGTTGGGCAGAAGGACGGCGAGTTTCACCGTGTGTTGGTGCCGGTGATCTACTTCAACCACCCGTTGTTCGGAGAATTGCTGAGGGAGGCGGAGGAGGAGTTCGGGTACAACCATCCCGGCGGGATCACGATCCCGTGTCCGTTCACCGAGTTTGAACGGGTCAAGACCCGAATAGCATCCGGCTCAACCCCCGGGGCCAGCCGGAGATTAGCGTGGAGAGGGCTTCATTGAAGGAACAAGCGAACAAACCAGCAGAGACGTGTCTTAAATTTTCAGCTACCAAAATTGACTGTGGAAGAGAAATCGGCATTAGCATTAATTTTAATGTTAGTGACTCTCAATCTTACATTTTAAGATTCATTTTCCTTTCAAATCTCTCAGCAGTGTATCACATACTATTAATTTGTGGAGTATAAAGATACATAATACTATATATAAGAGATTATTTTGCTGGATTTTATTGTTTTTATATGCATAGTTTGTTTCGGTTCGATAAATTAATAAGGATTTGATATGTGTGTATGTGTGTGTTTAAAAAAGATTTTATGCTATTTGTGGTTCGAAATCGAGATTCATGAAGCCATCACAATGAAATCCTTAATCCTAATTAATTAATTAATTAATTAGCGAAATCCTGCAGATTTATGACATGCAACAAACTATATGCTTATCATGTATGACTTTGTTTGGAAATAAAATGGAGAATAGTTTGTACGAAATTCGAGGTAAAACCTAGTTTTAGAGAATAAATATTGGGAGAAGTGCTTTTACGGATTTTGAGTAAAACCTAGGTTTTGAAAATGTGATTGTGCTTGAAAAGATATTATGAAAATAGCTTTTAGGTAAAAAGTAATTTAGAAAGACGAAAGAGAAAGAAAAAAGAGAAAGAAAAATTTACTAAGAAAAAAAGGTGTGTTTTAATAAGAAAATAACTTTTCAAAACGTAGGTTTTGTTTCCAAAATATTTTTTCTGAAAAATATGAATATTTGAATAGAACTTAAATTTTGAAATAAAACCTAAGTTTCCGAAATAGATCTTAAATCAGCTCTCTATTTGGCACAGAATATAATTACAATAAAATGGCCAGAATGATTCATTATATTGATTATAAAAATAAACTCTAAAATCATATTTTCATTACTGATTCTGAATTTATGTAAATTAAAATAAACTAGTATTAGCCTGACTCTAAAATTTGGATATATAAATGTGGCGGTGGTTATATTATTGACGGCACTGTTGAACGTGAAAGTTGTTGAATGTGTGATGATGAAGACGATAACGATTTAGTGATTTACAGTTAAAGGAAAGGGACAGCCAGAAATTTTTTGGCCTTTTTTTATTTTTTCTTATTATTAATTGGTTCTAAATTCTTGAGGCTAATAATAAATACGTGTTGGTGTTAAGGTGTTTACAACGTAAATACAAAACAGATATTTTTCTTCCTCTCTCTCATATTTTTTGTTCTGTAGCAATAATTTAATTAATCTCAATTATGATTTTTTTATTAATTAATCTCATTATATAGTGATAGCAATCATGATTTTTTTTCATTTACTTTAATTTGAAGTCCCATTTACGCTTCTTTTTGTTCATGATAATATATCATTTGTGTGTTGATCAAGCTGGTTTGTTGTAGAAGGTTTAGCTAAACAATTGCATGAATGGCCCTTCGTAGTTTTGACCTTTATGAAATTGCCATTTGGGAGCATGTTTTTCCCCAGAAAAAAATAGTAATATTTAAGACTCAGCCAAAATTTGGAACAATATTGTAAGGTCAGGTTTTGATAAAAGTTATTGGAAAATTTACCATCAGGTCTTAAATAGAGGAATTAATGATAAAATATTCTAAAAATTGATAAAATTACTATCAGATACCAACAATAGCTGGTTCGATTGTTATTAACAACCTCACCAGTTGTCAATAACAACCGGAGACCAGCTACATTTGGGACCTGCAAATAGTAATTTTACCAATCTTTGAGACCTTTTGTTCATTAATTGGGTTACTTGGGACCTTATGCTAAATTTCCCAAGATTATTTTAATATTTTGAAAACAGAAAATTGTCTCTACAATTCTTAAAAAAATTAGGCAATTTACTCAAATAACCTTCAAGTCCAGATAAAAAAAAACCCTAATTTTAGGTTAACCAACCTGAAAAATACAGAAGTTTTCTAAAATCATATAGGTGACTGTGAATGTGTGGATTAGGATATATTAATTTTAAAAATGAGGTTAGGGTAAAAGATCAAACACAGACACACACACCCCAACATTGATATTAGATTGAGTAGAAGGGATTTGATTCTCCTTAAATCTAAACCGTTAAACAAAGTCGGAGCTTCAAAACTCGTGGATGGAAAAAAATTATGTTAAAATAGACAACTAATTAAATGTTCGAATTGACCCGATAATATCATAAATTCGATAGTAACTGTATTTAAATAGAGAAGAAAAACAAGTATGTATTATCCTATTGATTTTAAAAATACATCTGATTTTGATATTGATTATATCCGATCCTAGTCGAAATCGTTTTGATGATGCCTTTATATGGAATGATTATTAGATATACTTCTATAATGTTTAGATTAAATATACAATTTATAGAGATTGCACTACTTAGTATCCCTAAATTACAGTAAAACACTTCTTACGAAATTATTTTTGTCTCTTTACTTTTCACTTTTGAATGAAACAGAAATATTTAAAAATGGTATAATTTTCTATAAAAACTAATTTAATGGTACCACGATCTTTAATATAAAATTAGTTGTCTAATTTAAAAATTATAGAAGTTAAATAAATTACTTAATTATTGTATATATTAGATAATTTCTTTAAAATACTTATATATATTACTAGATTACATATCGATTTATAAGTGAGATAAATTAATTTAGACAAAAGTGATAAATATAAATACATGAAAGAAATATATTTAATTCCATTAATTTTTCCAAGTTAATCAAATGATGGTTTTAACTTAAGGACCAAAGATATTATTATTTGATTATATCTTTTTAATTTTTGTGACACAAGATATCTAGTTCTATGTAATAAAATTAGTGTCTATTTTTTACCATGTACAATAGAAATAGTTTAAATACAGAAAAAAAGGTAGAAACAAATTAGTGATTGAATAAATTGACGGAACCATTTTACAATAAAGAATAACAAAATATTAACATACTTCATTTAACTTACTCATAATAAAATGACACAAATGACATGTCACTAAAGTACTTAAATATTTTTTAGGAAATTTACAATTAAGTCTCAACAAGAAGAATTAATGAACAAAATGTTCTAAAGATTGATAAAATTACCATAGATCTCAGCAGTAGCTGATCCGGTTGTTATTGAAGGCTAGCGATGTTTTTAATGACAACCAGATCAATTATTGCTTGGACATGATAGTAATTTTACCAACTTTTGAGATATGTTATTCACTAATTCTTCTATTTGGAACCTAACTCCCGTATTTTTTTCCCTATTGATAATCAACGAAATAGACGGTCCATGCAGATACCAATATCTGGACGAACCAATTAAAAGGATTGTTTTCTTATCTATGGGTCACGAGGCAAAAGCATGATAGTCACCAAAAGAAATAAAAGGTTCCAAATGTAGGTGCATTTCATTATCTTGAAGAATTTTTGGCAATAAATTTGATTAAATTATTTAACCTCATTTTTTCTTTTCCGTTGTTGAAATGATTATTATGAAGAAGTTGAAAAGGATTTCTCACACAAACCTGCCTCCATGCTTTTCTCACCAAAAAGAAAAGTGTCCTTATCGTTGAAGGTGATGCCTGTGGACAGAGAATCATACAATTCTTGAGCATACTTTGTGAAGGGAATATTATAAATTTGTCTTTGTATTCCTTTTCTTATATTTATAATAGTAAAATATATTATTTAGTCCATCCATTCTACCAAAATTTATTATTTGATCATGATAATGATATATGGAAAATTAACATCGATTCCAGCGTAGACTCAATTCAACTAGTAACTGGGCTCTAGAAATATCAATTTTATTTAAGTTAAGCAAATCGAAATAAGAATGGTTAAATGTAAATTCAAATAATTTAAAATAATAAATCTAATGTTTTAGAAAATTACAATTGACAAAACAATTTACAGTGTTTAATCCATTCTTTAAGTATTAGAATATGTAATTACTCAAATAAGCATATTTAAATTTTAATATGTTAATATTGAGTATTAATAGATGTAAGTATCTTTTGACCACTTACACTTCTCTCAAATTAAAACTTGTTGGAAATGGGACACCCTTGTTGGATAAGGCTCAAAACCCATTTTTGGGGTAAAAGCACAAATAAGGAAACCTCTGGGAAGGAAATTGTAATTTCCCCACAAATGAGATTAGATTGGAACAGACGTGGGAACAGTTGTGCAATAGTGGGCAGTTATGTTTTTAAATTAGAATTATTATATTAAATAGAGCATAACTCCCATTCAGATGAATAACTTTACGCACACAGAGAACTCCCATTTTTCTCTCCAAGTCCAATCTCTCCTCTTTCGGTGCTTTTGCTATGTCCCATGCTTTGGGTCCAATCCTGTGATCCGAGTTCCGTGTGGGTATTTGCAGTTCGTAATTCGGCATCTCCAGGTACACCCGAAATCCTTCAGTGGTATCAGAGCTTATAGGTTCCTGAGGAATTTTACTCACTGTTCATGAATTTCAGCAAGCATGTTCATTGAGATGTAACGTGTATGTATATTTCTCACTTTCCTTTATAGCATGTCATTTCATTTTTCGGTTCAGATTTCAAGCATGTATGTGATTTATGTGTATATGTGGTTTGAAATCATATACCTCTAAACCGAAACAATGAAAATGAAAAACGAAACGAGAAAACGAAGCCAATAACGGAGATCCAAAACTGAGTCCTTTGAAAACAACGTCCTAAGGCTTAGAAAACATATCCATAGTGTAGAGCTCTTCAAGATGATAACATGGAGACCAAGAACGCGAAAAACAGACATCGGACGATGGAATTACGGAAGAAAAATGAGTTACAAATTCCATCACATTTTTCTAGAAAAAGAGAAAGAATTTGGCTTCAAAATTACTCTCATTGTGTAGATCTCGTCGAAACGAAGAAATAGACACCAAGAACATGAAAAATGGACGTTGAACGGTGAAGATATGGTCGAAAAACGCATCATCCCGCTGGATGAACAGTAACCACCGGAAAATAAATGCTGAGGAAGACGATGAACAATAGCGGCAGCACGAACTTGGTCGACGGGTGAATGCGGGTCGTATCTTAGGGTTCTGTGGCAGTTGGCCAAAATGGTGCCTTTTGGATTAATTTAAATATAATTTTTCTACTTTCATTCTCAAAAAACGCCACTAGCCCACATGGTTAGGCAATAGTTGCTGCACGCTCTGGTCGTGGGTTTGAATCCACGCTGGACCCTCTCCTTTTTGTTTGTAAACATAAAAATAAAAAGAATTTGGGTTAGGCCAGAGAGGCTCAATCCGGAAAAAAAAATTTTGGGCAGAGAGGCCCTATCCAAAAAAGAATTTGGGTTGTGCCAGGGAGGCCCAATCTAAAAAAAACAAAAAGGGTTTGTATTGGGCCAAAGAGGCCCAATATGCAAAAAAAGGAAAAGTCAAAGCTTGAAATGGGCCAGAGAGGCCCAAACACAAAAAAATATTATTAAATAAAAAATGGGGGAATGGGGCCACGTAACGTGTGAGGCCACGTTGCACGTCAGCTAGAGGCGTGGAGCACACCGGCCGACTCTCGACGGCGTGTGGTTTACACGCGCCACCTCTGAGAGTGGGCTTCGTCTCATTTTTCAATATTTAATCTTCTCAGGGTGCATGACAGCGCATAGGATGTCCAAATGAGACGCGGTCTATTCCTAAAAATCCTAAAGTTCAAGATCTTCATTTTGATATGCTATTTGCCTATTTTTAAAGGTAATTTAAGATCTATTTTTGAAATAAATTAGTGTTTAGTTGAGGATTTCTTGAAATTTTTTGTAAAATTTTTTTCCAAATTCATTTTTTTGTAAAAAAGATAGAACAAGAAATTTTAAATAGCACTAAAACACTGTTATATAGATCAATATTAATCAAATATATGGATGAATATATTCCTAATAAAGATTCTAAGCAAGAATTTTGAGAGGATTTTGAGAAGGAACAATTTAATGAGGACCTTTAAGAACATCCTGAGGAAGATTCTAAGGGGGAATTTGACAAAGACCCAAGGAGGATCCTGATCAGAACCTTGAGGAAGGTCAAGAGGAACCTCAGGAGGTCCACTTCGACCCTAGTCCTAAGTCCTCGTTCTTATTCAAATTGAAAATCTTAAAATTGTGATGAGGAGGTCAACCACCATTTCCCCCCAAGAGAGTTAATATGAATAGCTGAACATAATGCAATGAGAACGGACACAATTAAAAATATAAAAAACATCTATGGCTTTATTGCAAACTATGGTAACAGAATAACTGATAACTAAATTGCAAAATTCTATGTGAATGTCATGATGAAGTATCGTGCAGCAGTTAGAGCTGTAGGCACATTCACATTATCAACCATGTGGGTTGATGCAGTAAAGAGAACAACGAGACTTGTGCTGAACAAGAACTAATACTTTAAAAAGACTGAGGAAATAAAAGTCGATTGTTGCACTGCAAATATCTAAAGATGAATTGTGCTTTAGATTTATGTGTTTATCCTCTACGTTTTGTTAATATGTTTAGAACATAATTTAGTGTATGATTATGACTAAATGCATTGTGAAATGTGATATGTTTAGTTTATGTGAATTGTTGTAAAATTGTTATTTTTATTCACATTATATGTCACATTGTTATACTTTTGATAAGTGGGAGCTTTTAGAAAATGATACTTCTAAAAGTTGACGATTCAAAAAGTACTTATAAAATTCTTAAAAGAAATGATGTAGTTACTAGTGTTTGTGTGATGGGAGGTACAAACGTATTCTCCTGATCGCAGATCTAGTAATCAAATTATCTTCTTGTCAAGAATAATATAAGTATACGACATTGTATATTGTGATGTGCTGCATAATCACTAAAAACTCAGTTGTATAAAAAAATCTGTTGATAAGATACCCTGTCACCTCAGACTAGCAAATGGCAACAAAAAGCATACTTGCTGAGTTAAATAAAGAGGATAAGCTGAATGGTGACAACTGGGATATTTGGCACTGTAAGGTGCAGTATATATTGAAGGAACGAGAGGCCCTTGAGCCACTGACCACCGTTATGGTGGAACCTGAAGCTGGGTATATCCCAGCATAGAAGGAACCTGGAGTTATACCAGGCTTGGAAAAGGAAGAACAGTATTGCAAGAGTTACCCTGTTGAGCACAATGGAAAATGATCTAACATGTCAATGTGAAAAGCATTCAACTGCACATGCCATGTGGGCAGCCGTTAGAGATAGGTTTGGTGGAACGTCGACCATCAGACTTAGGAGGCTGATGATCAAGTTTGACATGTATAAGCTTGGGGTAATACGCCAATGAAGCAGAATCTCTGAGACATGTCAAACATGATAAGAGAGCTCCAGGAAGTTGGACCTACAATGACTGAT
This sequence comes from Vachellia pachyceras, assembly GCA_025593235.1. Classification (NCBI taxonomy): domain Eukaryota; kingdom Viridiplantae; phylum Streptophyta; class Magnoliopsida; order Fabales; family Fabaceae; genus Vachellia; species Vachellia pachyceras. The sequence continues at coordinate 11,538 of JANTPZ010101458.1, forward strand.
GAGCAGCAAGTGCAGGCTGTGATCAGATCATTTTCCCATAGTTGGGAACATATAAAAGTCAACTTAACCCATAACGATGACATCATCACTTTTTAATGATGTTGTGAAGCACTTTAAGCTTAAGGATGAATGCCTGGAAGCATATAAGACTTCTAGGCATGCCTATTACACCGAGGATGCAGGCATGTCCAATGCCAAGCCCGATTTTAAGAAGGGCAAGAAATTTCATGGAAAAGGCAAGAAGGATATCCCTAGATTCAAAAAGGGGTAGAAAGTAAAGTTGGCCTAAATAAGGTCAAATGCTATGCCTGCCAGAAGTTGGGTCACTTCATGAGGTACTTCCCTGAGTGAAATGACAGTGGAAAGACTCAGGCTCAACAGACCATGTAACAAAGGATCAAGGATCCTACGTGGATTACTGTTGGTTGCCGCATCAATGCAAATGGCTTTATCTTGGCAATAACGCAAAGATCGAGGTCAAAGACATAGGCACTTGCATCTTATCTCTGCGTGGTGAAAAGACCTTAATCTTACATAATGTGCTTCATACACCGGACATCCGACGGAATTTAGTTTCTGTACTGTGTCTGTTGAATTATGGGTTTGGTGTGAACTTTCATGGGAAATTTGCTGACATCTTTAGTAACGAGAACTTTTATGATCTAGCTCTCTTTTCAAGGAAATTCTTTGTTATGGATGTTATTGATGATTTCAACTTGTATAACTATTTCGTTAATTTCCCAATATAACTATTGTTATGAATATATGGCATTCTAGACTATGGTACATAAGTTAGAATCGAATAATTAAACTAGCAAAAGATGTTTTGCTAGGTGAGGTCCAAACATGGAGACGACCTTATGTGAAAATTGTTTAGCTGGCAAGGCAACAAGAAAACCTTTCAATATAGGAACTAGGGCTGAAAATCCATTGGATTTAGTCCATTCTAATATATGCGGTCCCATGAATGTGAGGGCAAGGCACGGAGCTTGGTACTGTTGGAAATTGTGCCCTAGTGCCAATCATTATACTTCGCACATTATTTATTTTAATGTATTTTCTCCATTTAATTATCATATGTTTTGCATGTTTATTATGATAATTGTATCCATAGACGAATTATGAATATTATCTTAAATGTCCCTGTTGGTTGTCTGTGCGGGAGTGTAGGTAAGGTAAGACCAGTACGACTTTGATAAGGTATGGAGATAAGATTTAAAGTCATAGGCACTTGTAAGAGTACAAGGTGCTGGATTGACCCACTATGAGAAAGCTGCATGGATTAAGTCATTAGCTTATTTCATATGTAATCACGTCACAATGCCCTTCGACCTGAGATCATCATGGATTCCTACATGAGAATCGCTAAGCTTTGACCTAGTCAAAAGTCACCTTTGACTGGGTGATGATAAAGGCTATGTTTGGGTTTAGGGGTTTTCATGTGGAGGAATATGAGTGATCAAGATGGGATTTGTCCCTCACATTAGTTGAGAGATATTACTGGGCCCCTCGATGAGTGAGTCTTAGAAATGTATGGCCATGCTGTAATGAAAAGGGGTTTTCGTTTCTTTAATTAGACTACTCAGGGATCGAGAAAGTAATGGTCGGGAATAGGAGGATGACGTCATCCATGCCTCATCCTTGACCGAAATATCGCGTGACAAAAGGGACGTGATGTGGTTGCATAAAAGGTTGCGTCGTGTTAACGATCCTCGTATGATTTGGGTAGTTGTAATGTCTTGAGACCGATTGCGACTTGTGGGCTAATGTTGAGTTTAGCCCACTACCAACTTTATATGGGCTTACAAGGTTGCAAGCAAGAACAGCCCAACATAAAGCTTTATTTCTAGGGTTTATTCGAATTTTAAATATATGTGTATATATGTTGAAATTCGAAATTGCACAATATTATATAAATAATATTTGTGTGTGTTAATTTAATTTATTTGATAAATTAAATAACTAACATCAATTTAATTTATATGGATAAATTAAATGGATATGATTTGATCAGATCAATTTAATCCAAATTAAGACTGCAAAATTTAAATTTCACATTTTGAATTTCAAATTTCGAATTTCAAGATTAGATCTTGAATATCCTTTTGAAATTCGAATTTCAAGATTAGATCTAGAATATCTTTTATTTGAATTTCAAGATTAGATATAGAATATCTTTTGAAATCCGAATTTCAAGATTAGATCTAGAATATTCTTTTGAAATTAAAATTTGAATTTTTCAATATTAATAAAATATTAATCCTTGATTATGATGCACTTTATGAACTTTATATATATAAGTGCTCGTGAATAGAAGAGGCATCCCATTATGTATTTGAATTCGTTCTTGAGCCACGAAACCCTAGAGAGAAAGAGTGAAAACAAAGAGGCGCTAGCACGCTGCTATTGTTGGAGACTGTTCGCGTGGATACCAGTAGATGAAGGCTATTGAAAGAACGTTGGCTCCTCATGATCGGAAATAAGAACATGGGACGTTATGGAAGGAATGCGGGATGTTGTGGAATCTGAAGAGATCCAGATGCAAGTAAGGGACAGTCTCCAAATGCAAAAGGTGTACCTTCTTCTCCTCGATCTAAACGCCTTTGACAGATCCGTATTTGGGATTAGAAAATTTTAAATTTTGCTGCTTGTACGTCCTAATCCCAACAGATACTTCATTACTTTTACTGATGGCTTTTCACGATATGGTCATGCCTATTTGATCTCATATAAGTCTGAAGCACTAAAGAGTTTTAGATAGTACATGAATGAGATAGAGAATCAAATAGAACGTAAATTAAAGTTGTAATATCCACCCTTTACTGCAAACTGAAATAGAGGCCAAACTGATAGTTATGAGATAAGATAAGGCCCGAAAATAAAAGTACTGAAAGAGAAGATGTCAATGGACCAAAGAGACCCTGGTCAATTTAGTCCTAAGGCTTTGAAATTGCTAAGAATGTAAGCCAATAGTCAAAAACCAAGGGCAATATGGTCATTGGATAAAAAGGGTCAAACCAGTAGTCAAAAATTAAGTTAGAGCCCACAGATAGAAAGCACGGAAAAAGTTGATGCTGATGGGCTGAATAACCCAAAGTCAGACTTGGCTCAATGGGAGAAATTTTATGAGAACTCCGCAGTTAAGCGTGCTCACCCTGGAGTAGTGTAAGGATGGGCGACCTTCTGGGAAGGACCTAGATGTCATTACACGAAAAGATCAAGGGTGAAAAAGTTAAGGGCAAAATGGGAATTACAAAAAGTTGGACAATGTAAGGGCATGTTGGTCATTTGACAAAGTCAAAGTCAAACAGTTGACCAAAATATTAGAAAAAGTCACAGATGCCCAAAAGGTAGAGTAGAACTCACTGATTAACAAAGTTTTGACAGATTGCTGAAAATCAGCCTAGATTTTTATTTATAGAATTTTGAAGATTTAATGGCTGAAAATAATTATTTGAGGTATCAAGAGACCTCAATCAGTTGAGTTCAGGGCACAGAAAAATAAAGTGAATTTTATAGTATTTAATAAAATTATTGCCCAGTATATGATTAAGGCGATTTTCCCGAAAATCGGGAAAAGACCCGAAATATAATTTATTTCAAAAAATAATTTTGGACAATCTATAGGGCATTTTGGGAAAAGAAAAAGGGCTAGAGTATTAGTGAAAAATATAGAAATTTCTAAAGCCCTAAAAGTATTTTGCCCTCCAATTGCACGTTTTCAGGGGTTTTGGACATGATAAAATAACCTTATTAATTTTGATGAGATCAAGGGGTATTTTGGGATAATAATTTTGCCATATTCAAGAGGAAAATATGGAGATTAAACGAGGAAGAAAATATCTCTAGAAAAGTAGAAAAAGATTTACCGAAATAAAGTTATGTTTACCGGTAAAAAGTGTAATCGGTAAAAGTAACTGAATGGGATTCAATTTGGTTAGTCTA